>JACXGK010003931.1:0-41326 GCA_016801125.1 Novumbra hubbsi | reverse complement strand
TCTGGACAACATGTCATCATCCAGCTAGCATTCCGACATGGACCCCAACAAACAACTGAAGCAGTCCGAAGAACAAAGAAACAGAGAGAGTGAGACAGACAGAAGCACAAAGGGGAGGAAAGGAGAAAAATCTGTTACAATTGGCAACAATGAACTATAAATTCAGTTTGCCTCTAGAGTGGGTTATTACCATATAAGGGAAGAGGGTACAGGAAGTGCCTGGGGATAATCACAGCCACCTTAATGAGATCTGTCAGTGAACTGTGGGTCTTTGTGCTACTCTTTAATCAAAGCCCATTGCCAAACAGCTAGAAGAACCCCAAATCCACCATGTAGCATCACGCCAGATTACGCCATTATATGGCGTACGCGTGGTGTGTTTGGTTTACCATGCTACACATCTGACCAGTTATGTCAAGCCATCATATGGCATTGTGTGGTGTGTTTGGTTTAGCGTGCTACACATCTGATTGGATGCAATGAAAAATGAACGACATCCGATGCTCATCAGATTACACATATCGAGATTGGAGCAGGAAGTTGCTGAAATGAAGTGGGACCTTCAACATAAATTGGACCCCACGACATTGGGAAGAAGGAAAAGGGGTATAGGCAGGCTTGTCTAGGGTTAGGGCTAGGGTATGGGTTAAGGTTAGGGTTAGGGTTAGGGTTAGGGTTAGGGTTAGGGTTAGGGCTAGGGTATGGGTTAAGGTTAGGGTTCGGGCTAGGGTATGGGTTAAGGTTAGGGTTAGGGTTAGGGTTAGGGTTAGGGCTAGGGTTAGGGTTAGGGATAGGGCTAGGGTATGGGTTAAGGTTAGGGTTAGGGTTAGGGTTAGGGTTAGGGTTAGGGCTAGGGTATGGGTTAAGGTTAGGGTTAGGGTTAGGGTTAGGGTTAGGGCTAGGGTATGGGTTAAGGTTAGGGTTAGGGTTAGGGTTAGGGTATGGGTTAAGGTTAGGCATTGCTGTGAAAGGAAGCCATGCAGGACCAATGCGCTATTCCAACGAGTTGTGGCATATGTTAATGTAAGGCAGTCAGCATTCAATGTGGCACCTCCTTGAGAGCATCATCATCGTCGTCTTCATCATCATGACGCACAACATCCTGGCTAATTGCAGATGTACACATACAAAATAGTTTAAGTTTCTCCTTTAATCACAGTGATGGATAGTTTTATAAGGACCATTGAACAAAAAAAACGTGATGCCTTTATGTAGCCCGGGCAAGAAAACACACAACATATTTATACAACTAAAGGCATCAAAGGCTCTTAAAATCAGGAGTCATGCCACAGATTGAGCCAGAACAGCACAGTACACATGGAAGGTTTATTTGTAGTCTTATTATTTCTGCACTGCAGACTTTTGGTAATTCTTAATATCCACTGAAATTAACATTTTAATTGAGGATACGTTCAGAAATAGAAATGTGTCTGCTCACACATTTTTACTGTTATTACATTCCAAAGTCCATAATGTGTTTGTGTACATTCTAAAGCCAGTAATGGGTTTTGATTACATTCTAAAATCCATAATGTGTCTTAATTACATTCTTAAATCCATAATGTGTCTTAATTACATTTTAAATACCATAATTTGTGATAATTACCTTCTAAAGTCTATAATGTGTGTCATGTACACTCTAAAATCATTTGTTTTGACTGCACTCTAAAGTCATTGTTTTTCACTGAAAGTTTGACTCCTTGCAGTCAATATCAGATGTTCTCTCTAAAGCTGACTAGACAAATAGAGTGATTCAAGGCTGCGAAGGTTGTGCCATGTTGTCTGACCCACAGTGAGATGCAGAACACACTGAATAGAGGGACTGAACAGAAAGCCTTCCTTTGTACAGTGGCCACATTATCGATCAAGAACTCACACTGATGCCATACAATGTATTTTCAGATATATATGACAACACAAAGACAGTGTCACTGATAGAGAAGGTTAAAAAGGTTGGTTAAAAAGTCTGAAAGGAAATGTTTTTTTGGGACCCCAAGAGACAAACAGAAACAGAGAGAAATAAATCCCAAAATAGAAATTGAAATACATTTCTAAATAATAGTTTAAATGAAGCGGCTGTCAATGTAAGTTTTCTTTGAGTGTTTTGGATGTGTATGTTTTGGTAGTCAATGGCAAAGTTTTGTGTGTATGTTTGTAGCTGTAGTCAGTGTTTGATAGTTGCATGCAGTGTTGGAAGGGGGGAGACAGGGAGAAAGAGAGAAATAGTTGAATCAAACATTTCACATGAACCAAGAATCCACAGCGTCCTATATATTTAAGCATCAATCAGCAGTTGAAACAATAACAAAAAGTCCTCACTGCCCCTGTTTCTGGAAAAAGTGGAGGGACGGGTTTAGGTAAATGCAACCACTTAAAAATGAATTTACAGAGCTATGGATGTAAGAACTGGCCTAAATCAATCATGTCAAAAATAAGGCTTGGTTTACAGAAATGTGCGTTAAACTAGATGAAATGTTGGGTCCCGATGGTATACAACAAATTCGTAGGCACATTAAAGTAATATTCTTTCTGAACCAATGGTTAAATATCAGTCAGTTATTAGTCCCAAACATGACGTAGCCTCTCTCCAGATGGGCTCTTTAAAACAACGCTTGTGGCCAACTGAAGTTATTACTATGCTTATAAAGCTTAGTCTACTTCTTTTTCCTCCTTACACACAAAGGCTTACTCATCAAAATGGTTCCATTTACTGTATGAATAAACATTCAACAAGCGCTCACATCCCGAAACCAAGTTAAACCAAAGGACAGAAAAGTAAACACCGTCAACGTATTACTTCATCACCAGTTTTCCTTCCAGAAAGCATTGTGCATGCAGCTTATTGTTCTGGACAAAACACACACACACAGCAGTGAGGGAGCCGGTTAAGCAATTCTCCAGCACCTTTTAACTGTCAGCCTCCCCACCATTAGGACAATTAATGGTTAGGTAGTGGTGAGTGTGTGTGTAAGTGTGTGTGTGCTCTCTGGGCTGTTTGGCATTCAGCCCGAAGGGGGGCCACGCTGTACAACAGAGCCTGGAGTAGTCCCTCAGGGTTTCCTGCTCACTATCACTCTCACTCCCTCTCTGAGAGTGAGATGGGTCCTAATCTGGGCTGCATTTCAAAGCATCTCCCTGTGCAATAGTAGCCTTTTCCAGATAATCAGTTCAAAATGCAGAGGGAGAAGAGAAGCTTGCAGGGAGACAGATGAAAGAAAGGCAACATGATGTACTCACCGGTATTGTGACCAGTCTCCAGTATTTATTATAGTGGTTGCCTGGTTGTAGCCTACAACACAGCCCCTGGTCCCAGCCTGGCTGAGAGATTAGGCTCATTTCTAAAATCTTTTTTATTTGCTTGTCTGTGTCTTTGATTTTCTCCTGTGCTCTCTCTCTCTCCCTGTTACCCTCTCATTTTGCTCAGTTTAGCAATTTAATCTGAACAAAGACAAGTTCGAATAAGGGTTTTACAAACTGCTAACCATGATGGTAACATTTCAGTAATAAAAACACTTAGGATGTCCTCCTACAGACCCTCTAACAAGTAGAAATATTTATGAAGTTGGGTGTAAAGCAGTAGAGAACTAAAGACTATAGGGTAATGGTAATGCAACGCAAATGGCACTCTATTCCCTACATTGTGCACTACTTTAGATCTACTCTTCACAGGGGAATATCCCTTCAGACAAAATGTAGTACATCTTGTGCTTAACAGTTTTCTCCCATAATTACCTTTTTCTAAGTGAACACATGGAACTGTTTTAAGATGGTCATACCACAGATCATTTAACAATTTAATTCAGCATTTTAGGACCTACTGTATTTCAGTTTGTGGAACCCACACCAAATATTTGTAGAACTAAACCAATACAGCCCAGAAGCTGCCAATTCCAATTGAGGGTTGGTGAAGCCTAGTGGGCGGAACGAAGAAAACAAAGTGGGCAGAGTCAATCACAAGCTTGTGAGATCCTAAGGGCTAATATTGGCAGGTTCTAGCATCAGTAAACCCCAGCTTTGTGATGTTCACATGCATAATAACTGCATTTGCTTTATACTTGGGAAAGTCTAAACTCTAAGCCTAACTCTGTTTATAAGAAAACCTCTGAAATAATAGTTAAATTGATGCAAAATGTTGTGCCCGGTCCCTGCTCTATTGCCCAAAGAGCTGCCCTTACTTCAGGCCTAACATTCCACCCAGTAAGGAGTATTATATTCACATCATATTCAATAAATGGGAGAGCAATTTAGGCGGCTGATCTTGACTGTCATGTTTTTTCGAATAGTCTGAAAAATCTTTTTCACAGAGGGAATACAAAAAAAGATTGCACGTCCTTCACAGTCTCTTTTAAATATCCTGCGTCCCAACTAGCTAGCTTCGTTAGTTGCTGGTCACTCGTCTCACATGTACCCAATCTGCATCCTGAATTGCACCCTCTACCATTAAATGGTGTTTTCATTCTGTCTGATAACGTGCTAACGCCAATAAGTAAGTAGAGGTGGTACCTATATACAATGTCTACATGAGCCTATGGATGCCTGATCACGCCACAACAGACCAGAATCACAGCTTCAAGGGTCAAAATGAATAGCGCCCACATGTCCAATTGTCTCAGTTAGTCCCAATCCAAATCAAAGCGAACGTATGTGTAAGATCTTATGGATCAGTTTTGGTATTTATGGTTGCTTAAAGAAAAGAAAAGCAATAGAGATCCCAAAATTCAGGGCATTGATGTTGGCTTTAATATTTTTTTTTTTGACAGTCTGGTCTTTCAACTTGTCCTTTCATATCTCTTTAGGCAACCCCCCCCACCCCCCAAAACAAAACTCTGCGAAAACGGGTAGCAATAACCAACTTTGTCTTTAACACCCCGGCCGCTGAGCTGGGTGTGAAGGGTTAAGTCTGTCTGTTCTCTTAATCCTCCTGGCATTTCCTCTGTTAGGTTACACAGCCGCCAACGCCATCGTCATGGCAACACAACCTCCCCAGCCTCCTTCCCTCCCACGATCCATCCTTGTCCGAGTACACCGTGCGGGTTGTTTGTTTGCAACCGACAGGCAGAAGGGGGCTGAGAACAGGTAGATGAACGAGGTACACCGCCCCCCCCCCCCCCCCCCCCCCCCCCCCCCCCGCCCCCCCAAAGGCATTTGGCTGCTCATCAGTAACTCCTCCTGCTACTACCGCTGGCTGAATCCGACTGCATCCCTCATCATCGGGCCAGACCGGGCTATCAGGTGCCCCAGTTGAGTAGAAGAAGCTTGCCAGGAGCCAGAAGACGGGTTCAGTGATGACTCGTACTTCCAGAAATGGAGGCCGGATGGGTGTCTGGTCTGGCTCCAGAAAGCATATTTCAAAACCAACTCTCCGATTGGACGGGCAGTGGGCCATGCAGCGCCCAATGAAGGAGTGGATGAACGGTGACCTGCAGAAGGATGGCAGCCCACAGATGTGGCACCGCACAACCACATTACCAAGCCCATTGGGCCATGAACACTGTTTTAACATGGATGCCTGGTATTGTAGTTGTGGAGGTTGCAGTGTGAGAAGGTTCTCGGTGCCGGTCTTCAATGAAGTGAATCCTGACAGGGTGCTGGAGGTTGACCTACGGTCTAATAGGGTCTAGTTCCCGTCTTTATATGTGACATGTAGCATATCAATCAGCATACTGCGTACAAAGACACATTCAACATGAACCCACGGAGAGCAGTAGAAAACCAGTTTAAAAAACATGAAAAACATTCCTCCAAAGCAAGAATAAGGTTATACTTGTTTGACATTCATTAAGTGAATTTGACCATTTCCACAGAGGGTCTATACAGCATTGGAAACCATAAAGCAACCGCTCCTAAGATGTTTTCAGCTATTTCAATATTATCACAGTATTTTATGTAAAGAAACAACGTTGTCACGTTGTAGCAAATATTATACAGAGTGTGTTGTCTTTTGTGCCTTGATGTAAATCCTTTCCCAAGTCATAAAAAATTTAAACTGGAACTCCATTATATATGTTTTAAAGTATTGATTACTTCTCCAGGAATAGCAGAGAGATTGCAGCATTGTTCTTTAAACCTTTTATGTCTACCAAGAGAGTAGACAGAGCATCAATAGAACATAAATTCTATTTGAGACAGGCCCTTCAGAGACTGTTGAAAATAGGTTATTAACTCCTAAAGGGCCGCTTCAAAATTCAAACATAAACAAAGTGGTCGGTTTGTTTAAGCCACAGCCTAGGAACATTTTCTTTTCAACATCTAAATCCATTGTTAGAGTGCTATGACATAAGATAGAAGTTATTGTTAGCTGGTGTTCAGTGCTAGGATTTTGTGGTTTTATTTGGAGCCCAAAACCTCCAAATGATAAAATGCACTTCTTCTTTCAAATTCCAAATCTTAGAACTACTCTGGAATTGTTCAATACTATCTCAGATTATGTCCAAATCTTATCTTTAGACATCTCAATTGCCTCAGCGTTTCCATGGAAACCAACACGCCGCAACATGCCCTATGTTAGCATCTAGAACATGTGAAGTCATGCAAGACACGGGAGAAAACATGGTCCCCATGGAGTATAGGTGTGAAAACCTCCCTCTTCACTCCAAATGTCTGACACCAGTGAACCAATGAAATACCAATATAATCAACAACAAAAAACTAGCGAAGGTTCCTTTTGAGAAATGTTTTAATTGATTTTTGGTAATAGGATGCAGAATTGATTTACATACACAGCACTAAGCATGTTTCACACGAGTAAGCTATCACCTCAGGGGACAAAACCACAATCAGATAAATAAATATTACTAATCGCAGAGGTGGAATTCTGCAGTTCTGTATCCTATTTACACAACCAACAATTCATTTTGTGAGTAAAAACATTTGAGTGAGAAAAGCCTTTCCACATAAAGGTGATTGGATAGTGACAGGATTAGGCACACAGGTTCATATGGGTCCAATGCCTGCACATTTTGATTCTACAGTTGGGAACAACTAGTAGAACATTCTTTATGGATGCATTCATTTTATAATGCTTATTTTTGGTTCCTCTGTGCTAGGTTACAATAATACCTTATTTTCCACATTGATGCTTTCATCACTCAGCCTCTGCCATTCTTTTGTTTGCCTGTCTCCTCCCCCCTGCTCCTCCACATCTCCAATCCCAACACTGCAACAACACTGATAATTAAAGGAGCTGTACGCTTGTACCGCAGTAGAAGACAGGAAGCAGTATAGGAGTGATACAGCCTCAGGAGTGGGCAGTTAACGATTAATAAAATTAGGCACAGCAAATCTCCAGCACACACATTAAATCAATTAAGGGCAACCAGCAACCAGTTAAAAGCAACCATTCGTGAGAGCCTGCTGTAACAGAGAACATGCTGCAAAGACACAGTCAGAAATGGTTTGACTGAATGCATTCATTGTCATCATGGTTTGATGTGCCAAATCACTACAATGATAAATCGGACTTGACCAATGACTCCAGCCGATTCCAGATACACTAAAGCAACCACAGTACTATACTACCCATGTGAATGTATGTTTTTATTTGAAGAGGCCCCCGGACACAAACGTCCTACACATGCCATAAAAAATAAATAATAGAAGCTCCTTTGTATGCATTCCGTGAAGAGTCGACATCCAGGAGTCGCTACAGCTGTAGAAAACAGCTGCCTGTATCGGGGTTGAACCAAGGCAGGGGAGTGGTGGAGGGGAACATGAAAGCCCTGACTGTTTTCTGGCTTCCTCTCCTCTCAGCTGGCCTTCCGTTTTCCCTGTGTCTTCCTCTCTCCCTTGACAAAGAGAATCCTTTCTTCCAGAGAAAAGGGGCCGGCCATGGAGCGCCCGCCGACACGCATGCCACATGTAACACCACCAACAAGTAGCTGTGAGGTGGCCCACTGCCCCCAGGGCGTGACCTGCATGTGCCCCTCCCCTCCCGAAAAAAGGGGCCGGCCATGGAGCGCCCACCGACACGCACGCGGGACCAGGCGGCTCTGTCTCAGTGGTTCAGCGTTAGCGCCCAGTCGCTAGGAACCCAGGGACCACTAGAGGGGAACATGCACAGACGCTGCTGTTGTCTTGCGGTTACAATCGCCATGGACACGTATATACGCCATCTCTCATTGACAGAGACAAACGTCATTCTCGCGCCGGGGAACGACAGACACGGTGAAAACACAACCAAGGCGTTGTGCCATCAGACCGCAGGGAGACTCCAACACCTGGTGCTTGTGACGCTAATGTAACGTTCCACTGAACACAACATAGTACCTGTGTACCATGGATCCATTCAGTAAGGACGGGAGGACCGTCTGGCTTTACGCCTTCCAGCCAAGTGGCTTATGGGTCCAGTCCAGTAGCTCTCCTGCTGCGTTCATTCACAGTTTAACATATATGGAGAACAGAATTCCATAAGCAAGCATCCAATCCTACTTCCAGATGACTCATTAAATGAAAAGCCCACTTAATAGGCGATGTACTTGCAATTCTGAGAATGATCAGGAAAAAAAGAGAAATTAGTTTCCATACGTGATTAAAGAAAATATTTTTCAAAAGTACCACAACAGATTGTTCCCAATGTAATTCGACATTAGATGGCAACAATGATCATATGATTACCGTGAACGTAGGTTTGGGTGAGCCTGTAGAGAACGGTCTTGCTGTGTGGTCTAATCTGTTGAGAGAGCCGCCTGCAGCAGTGGAGTGAATATGTTCAGATGAAGCACTCCTTTATTTGTTCATGTAACCCAAATGGAATTGTTATAAATATAGAGACTGTTGTACTTCATAGGCCACCCACCCATCCACAAACAAATATGAACACAAACACTCCAACAAACAAATACACAAAATATTGTATTGCGTCTTCATCACAAAGGAGAATAATCGCCATAAACACATCTTCAAACTAAACACAGCTCCTTCTCCAAGGCATAACGCTCGATCTCCAGTATGAATCTTTAATGTCTTGCGGAAATTGAACCTTCATTTAGTCCAATTACCGGTCTCATGGGATTCTAGGGTGATATATCAATGAATAAAAAGCTTCAAAGCTAACAAAATACTCCCAAAATCTACTAGCGACTTTTAGAACCAGAAATGGAATTTCCTGCGGGAGAAGTTGTTTTAAGTGTAAATCTAAGTCTAATTACCACAGATGAACACAGATTCTACAGAATCCTTTCGGTAAGGATGCCAGGTTCTGTGTCTAAAATGAAACCCTATTTCTTGCATAGCGCACAAAAAAGTGAACATTAATACGTTCAAACGTTTGGGGTCACTTGTTTAGAAAAGAAAAGCAAATTTTTTTGTGCATTAAAGTCACATCAAATGGATTATAAATACAGTGTAGAGATTGTTAATGTTATAAATGACTATTGTAGCTACTGGAAATGGCAGACCTTTGTTAAAATATCTACATGGGTGTACAGAGACCAACCATCACTCCTGTGTTTCATTGGCTCGTCGTGTTTGCTAATCCAAGTTTATCAAGTTTCTCAATGTCAGTAGTGAAGAGACTGATTCCGAAATGATGGCCTTCTTGGCAGTGTTGCAAACAAAAAGACATATCTCAGACTGGCCAATGAAAAGATTAAGATGGACAACAGAACATACAGGGCCTCCGGAAAGTATTCACAACACTTCACTTTTTCCACATTTTATGTTACAGCTTTATTCCAGAATGAATTCAATTATGTATCTCTCTCAAAATTCTTCACACAATACCCCATAATAATAAAGTCAAAACAGTTGTTTTATTATTTTTAATAAATAAAAATAGTATCCTCCAGACATGACGCTTGGCATTCTGGCCAAAGTGTTTATTCTTTGTTTCATCAGAGAATTGCCCTTTACTGAGGAGTGGATTCCGACTGGCCACTCTACCATACGGGCCTGGTTGGTGTAGTGCTGCAGAGATGGCTGTCCTTCCGGAAGGATCTCCTCTCTTTACAGAGCAATGCTGGAGCTCTGTCAGAGTGACCATCAGGTTCTTGTCCCCCTCCCTGTCTAAGGCCCTTCTCTCCACAGACGAATATAAGTGTGAAGCGTTCGGATAACTAAGAAGACTTGATTGACAAATTTAAAGGTACTGGAAGAGTGCTTGAAGCCACCTGTCAAACATGGTGGAGGCAATGTGAAGGTCTGGGGTGCTTTGATAGTGGTAAAAAGGGAGATTTGTACAGGGTAAAAGGGATCTTGACAAAATAAGGCTATCACTCCATTTTGCAACACCATGCCATACCGTGTGGACGGTACTTGATAGGAGCCAATTTCCTCCTACAACAGGACAATGACCCAAAGCAAAGCTCCAAACTACGCAAGAACAATTTATGGAAGAAGCAGTCTGCTGGTATTCTGTATATAAGGGAGTGGCTAGCACATTCAGCGGAACTCACCCCTATTAAGCTGTTGTGGGAGCAGCTTGACCATATGGTACGTAGGTGTCCATCAAGCCAATTCAATTTGTGGAGGTCCTTCAGGAAGCATAGGGTGAACTCTCTTCAGATTACCTCAACAAATTAACCACTACTATCCCAAAGGTCGACAAGGCTATACTTGCAGCAAAAGGAGGATTCTTTAACGAAAGCAAAGGTCACAAAAATCATTATCTTTAACCTTGTCAATAACTATATTTCCTATTCATTTTGCTATAATTCCTATTAAAACATTTTTATGTAAAACCAGGACATTTCTCAGTGACACTGAACGGTTGAGCGGCGGTGCACATTCTTCAGGATAGAGGCAGAGGTAAAAGATAGAGGCGGGTCCAGAGCAGTATCTGTAGGTAGCACCGGAGGTAGTGCATTATGTAGAGCATTGTGAACCGGTGGTTGTCAGACTCGGAAAACCTCCATGTTTGCACTGTCAATCTGACAGCGGCATGCCTCATCCACTTAGGGAGACCTCTCGGCTGAAAAGCTCCATTGGGTGACATGTCCGATGTGATACAACGACAAGTCTGGGATGGGCAAGTCTGCAGGCCAGTTGTCTCAGCTGGCCTGCAGATGGGGTTGCCTGGTTCAAGCTCTGCTCCGGCTCCTATGGCCATGGTCACATCGTCCGTACGAAGGAGTGGCTGAGACAGCGTGAGGCTGGTTGTGCCGGACCAATGTGGGTGAAGAGAGTTGGCGTCTGGTCCCGGGTTGCAGGGCTTTCTGCCGAGCGAGTGTGAGAGGCAGGTGGCCTACGTCACGCTTCCCTCGCCCGGCGCCTCACATCTGGCTCTGATAAACAGCTGGGCTGGCTCAGAGAAAGGGCCTGGGATGGGGGTGGGGAGAGAGAATGTGAAGCAACTGCTCCGTGCTGAACCCCCTTGGCCCTCAACCCCCTTGGCCCTCAACCCCCTTGGCCCTCAACCCCCGTGGCCCTCAACCCCCGTGGCCCTCAACCTCTGGTCTACACTAAACATTCAGTTAGAGCTTCTGGGATGTATAAATATACACTCTGTAGTTCCCCATGCTGTACCACACTATTAATGTTAATAATAATTAATGTATTAAGTCATGTTTTTTTTATTTTATGTAGACCAAAACAAGTAGCTGCTGATGGTTATTCAAATAAAACAATAAACTAGTGCCAGCTCAGAGATCGGCTTTAGTTTGCTAGTTTCCTTGCTATCTTCTGTGGTATAGTACTGTAATGTAACACTACGCAGCACAAACCCCTGGCACGCACCAGGTGACACCTTCTTCCACTATTAAGCCAATACATTTAGGCTGGAGTCAATAAGAGAATAGGGAGACATTTTAAACACATGCTTTGATTTTCTGTACTAAAAGCGTTTCTCAACAGAAATGAAAACAGAACTTACATGGAATATAACGACTTCAAAGAAGAGAGGAAAAAGTGGAACAGGGCCTGATGGAGGGAGGGAGAGAAAAGGGAGAGTGAAAATGAGCGTGGTGGTTGTTACAGAGGTGCAGTTTCCTGGTCAGTGTCATTCCAGACCATCTGCTCCGCTCTCTTTAATCTCATTTCCTCCTCCTCTTTATCAACGTGACTTATCTTCCCTGGCCTGACAGGAAGCCACTTTTAACCCCTGTCTTCTTCAGCTTCAACCTGGACATCGCTCCGTTTCACCCTACTTAATCATTCAGAGATGGGAGTGATATTCAGTTTGGATTGCAGGCTACTTCAGAGACAGTAAGCAGCTAAATATATCACATTCTACCATTTGACAGGGACCAACCAAAACTCATATCACTATCTTTATTTGGCGGCACTGGTGTCAAATAATTTTTTGTTGTCAGTTTAGACCTGTTTAGGCTAACACCACTTTCAAAATGTTTAGCAAGGATTGGTTATTTATATGTGCGTTAGATGTGCCTGAAATCCCCAATTGTATGTTCAATTGCGAAACAAGACAAAACCAAATACTGGTAAACCTTGTGTATATTTTCCGTTTTGTACTGATTATTTTCTGTTTGATATGATAAAACCATACGCCCTTCATGGGATACCCTTGTCATAGACAATTATTAAATATAATTCTACGATACCCTTATCATTTTTATTCTGCCAATGTCCAAAATTGTCCAACTGTCCTGAGAGAAGTTGGGGTGTTTCAAACCCCAGTCTGTTGTTTAAATTAGTAAGAATAAGAGATTAATTAAAGTGATTGTAATGTGTATACAACCTAAGACAAGTTATCTTGAATTTGTTAATAGAAAGTGGTTCTCTCTAAGCCTTATAAATAAATGAGTCAATCAAGCTTAATGGAATGTTTGTGATACTTCTATTTTGTTATTTTGTAGTTTATTTGTGGAAGCTATTTAAAAAAGACTATGTTAAAACAAATACTTAGCTGTGGAGCATGTTCTGTTAAACAGTGAAACACCTTTTCAATTAACTGGGTTTAGACTTCTCCTGGGTTTAATTTTAAATTGGTTGTCATCTTAGAACACCCGGTGAACTGAAGCAGGATACTCATTAGGCTAGTGTTATTCGTGTTTCATACAGTACTGTACACCAACATCAGACACACAGATAGCAGACTACAATTGAACTGAGAGCCCTGTCTAAATATCACCTAGTCTTGTCAAAAGTACGGTCATATCAGTACCATGACAACAAGCTATACAATGACATCACACTGTTTACACGGGCTTGGGAAATATTATGTTTTTTAACAACTAAAAAAAAAATATATAAATTTATTTAACGACTCGCTGGCTTATTACTGAACATTAAAATGTAGCTACGAAAACAACTACCTCCGATCCTTGGATTGTGAAGTATTAGAATTCAAATATTGTTGGAATCAAAAATGTTTAATTTACATTAGGCAATAACAAAGTCAAGATATTGATACAGTTGTGAAATTCTAAACTTTATTGTAATTAAAAAACTATTATAAAAGGACACTCTGAATAATAGATTATTTAAATTTAAAATACATTGATTATCCCAAAGGTAATTTGGTCCCAACACATATTCACTTGTTATAGAGGTGAATGATTAACAACAGTCAGATCTTGTAATAAGGCTTTAGAAGAACCACTGTCGAACATCTGGCTGGAGGGAGATGTGGGAGTCTTAATGGAACGTTTCTCTGCTTTGCCTTGGTAATGACTAAAGCAGCTTGGCTGCACTAGAACACGTCATTCCCTGACGAGTCTGTGTCTCCCGCTTCTCCTCCTCTGGTGCTGAGCCCCAGACTGACAGAGACCTCCTCTTCCTCCGGGCCGCTGGAGGGCAGGCGGACAGCTCTGGAACCCTGCTGGGCCTGCTCCCCTGGAACACAAACACACATGAGATTAACCAGCCCATCAACAACCAGCTACAACCACTCTAACCAGCCCAGCAACAACCACTCTAACCAGCCCAGCACCAACCACTCTAACCAGCCCAGCAACAACCACTCTAACCAGCCCAGCAACAACCACTCTAACCAGCCCAGCACCAACCACTCTAACCAGCCCAGCACCAACCACTCTAACCAGCCCAGCAACAACCACTCTAACCAGCCCAGCACCAACCACTCTAACCAGCCCAGCAACAACCACTCTAACCAGCCCAGCAACAACCACTCTAACCAGCCCAGCAACAGCTACTGTGGTGTGGGATCCGGCCTTGAGTGGGGAGGGATGTCTGCACACCTACCCAGTCACTCAAAGCCGCATTGGAGCCCGGCGATGTTGGGCAGGTTTGGGGGTGTTGGTACAGAGAGCCCAGGAGGCCTGGGCAGGGTGTCAGCTGAGCCTGAGCTGGTGGACCAAGCCATGTCAGCAACAGCACAGACCGGACGGCCGTTTCACTAAGGTTAGTTCATAATCACTTCCCAGTTTGGAAATTACATGTCTGCCTGCTATTAACAGTGTTTATTATTATTAGATTACAACAACCAAGGGCCACATGTTATTACGCTTACCGAGGGAAATATTCCAAACCAAAAGCCGTTCACGGCCACTCAGATCAAACAGAGCCACTTCACAGTAGCCCCCATCTGCTCAATACATATAGGACATTATGAGGTTTGGCCTTGACATGTAAGTCCTTACATTTGACTTACAACTTGTTGAAATGAGACTTTATTACGGCCAAAAAAACCTTGGATGAATAAGAACAAAGCTGCAGAAGGTTCTGACAAGACCACATTATTCACTGTCCTGAACTCTTTTCATATCAGAAGGTTCTGCAAAGTGGTACTGAAATGAACTATGAAGTCATTCATAGTTCAAAATCTAAAAAGGTATCAGTCTCATATAGGTTCCATTTTGATTTATTGTGCACTACTTTTCACCTAGGATCATAAGGCACAGATCTAAAGTAGAACAGTATATAACAGAATAGGGTGTCATTTTGACCATGGCTCTGGCTGAAGCCCACTGAGGTTTGCTCTGTCCAAGCCTCTGCCAGATATCCACAGACTGGTTGCATTCTGCAACTCAGGGCTGGGAATTCCCATGGGTGAAGCAAGCTAAAGTGTCTCTTAGGAGTATCACTGACTCAGAATGTCTCTTAATATAACAAAAACTCATCAGGCAATGCCTACATGAATACCTCTAATACGCTAACCAGTTTCTCTTTGCAGAATGAAATGTTTTTAAGAGCTTTCTGATTTGAATGGGGTCTTACTTTTCTGAAGTTGAAACACAATCTGTCCCTGGAGCGGCATAAACCTTAAATGCATCAAGAGGGTCAAGCAAAGCCAATCAATATGATGACAGAAGTGTTCAGTTTGAAAGCTGTGCAGGCTCTGGCTGAAGCCACCGATGCGTGGGCGGACCCGTCAGTCTAGTGAGGGGAAAAAACAACAGCCGGGCGATATGAAAGACATCACTGTTTTTAGACACGGTGGGTCTTGTGGGTCGAAAAGCCCTCCAAGGCCCAGATTCTCGTATTGACAGTGGATTTGCAAAACACCATTTAGAACGACCCGAACACAAGGATGTCTGTCTCTGCTGGGCCCAGGGGCCAGAGTTCAGGCTGCTTTCATTTACTCTATGAGGGGGATGAGAGAGAAAGTAAGAGCGATATAAATAGAGCGAGGTAAAGAGAGCGAGAAAGAGCGAGTGGAAACCTAACACAACAGACACACACCCTACCGCAGCGTGTGGAGGACTGGGCTTGGAGAACTAGGAGAGTACCACAGGAGCCAACTACTGTGAAGCCAATACACAAAGAAACAATAACAAATACAACGCTAACAACTGATAAAATTGACTATTCGCTGTTGGTATGATCAAATAAACTGCTTAACATAAAAGATATACAGAATTAGACGACTTAAAATCCTAATAGGGACTCATAAGAGGTGAAGTGATTTTAAAGGAAAAGAAAATGGGTTCTGATAATATTTTCCAGTATCATGGCCTCCTCAGAAAACGGTCCCTCCCCGATTGAATCTGGTCCGAATCTAATGGTACCTGGACTCCTACGTAGCGCACTACTTCTGACATATTCAGGTCCAAAGAAGTGAACTACATCGGATCAGTGCCATTTGGGAAACAGACTGGCTCTGGCTTTTCTGCTGCTGGGTCCTCCAGAGACCCGCCACGGTCTCCTGGATCGCAGAGCGTTGCCAAGTGTTGGACGTGTGAGGAGGAAAAGGGAATGATTTCACTTTCGGTGTGGGCCTTCTTAACAGATACTCACAGCTGCGGGAAAGATCCAAATTTCACTGCCAAAACAATCAAGAGACATGGATAGAGGCAGGCAGGCAATCAGCCAGGGCAAAAAGCCAGACAGGCAGGGCAAAAAGACAGACAGGCAGGGCAGCAAGACACGCAGGGCAGAAACCCAGACAGGCAGGGCAGAAAGACAGACAGGCAGGGCAGAAAGACAGACAGGCAGGGCAGAAAGACAGACAGGCAGGGCAGAAAGACAGACAGGCAGGGCAGAAAGACAGACAGGCAGGGCAGAAAGACAGACAGGCAGGGCAGAAAGACAGACAGGCAGGGCAGAAAGACAGACAGGCAGGGGGAAAATAAGTTGCTATCAGAGGAGGAGCTCTAGTGTACTCATCTTACAAGCACATGGGGGAATTTGGGTCTTGGTGAAACATTTGGATTGTGATTACACGCAGCGCTTGCAGCGCTTTATAATTGGATTGATCGAATGTCACTACAAATATTACTCTGTGATGTTTCAGTGTTATTGATTCAAGACATCTTTCCAGAAATGTTTTCCTGAGGTTTCTTTTCACATCCTTGAGAGCTATGGTTGGTCATACGACATTTCGACTGAGAAGACATTTTAGAGGTTTGTTTGGATCTTCTATTCATCAAATAGCTAGACAGAACCAACAATCTGTTTCCTTTATAGTGTGCTACCACAGAACTATGGCTTCATGCTAAAACAAGGTACCGTATTAGGAAAAGGCATGTGTTTTCAGACAAAAATATTGTGTTGAGCACTTAACTGTTTCGCTGCAGATCATTATCAACAACATTCTAACAAAAAAAAAAATCATCCTATTAAAGATTGGCCTTGAGAACCGGCATTAGAACACAAACGTAATCCATTGAAGTTAATATTCACAACAACCTTGAGGATTGTAAGAGTGGCAATGTCAAGACAAAAACCCACAAGCGGACTGAATGCATCTCTATACAAGTCAATGTGGAGTTAGCCTTCACCTAGCAGGGAGAAGAATATGACAGGGGGCGGATTGTCTTGAGGCAACAACACATCAGCCACAGCTAGCGAGAGCGTGCAGATAGAAGACACGCTAGCGGGGAATGCTAGTCTTCCACTCCTTCTTTGCCGTGAGCAAACTGAGCAAGAAATGAAATATTCATTTAGATCCTGTATTTGTTTTACCCTTTTGTCTTAGACACTTGTAGAAGACAACGTGGTGTCAGATACCACAGATCCATTAACACCCATAGTAGGACAGGTCTTTACAGGTAGCCAGCTCTACGGGAGTAGAAGCACTATGTTTTATCGATGCGGCAAGAAGCCGGTTTTTCATGGTCTTCTGCAAGATAAATTTAGTGTACCCAGGCCCTCTCTTCCTTATCCCCTTTGAACTACGAACGTAAGATAAGTAAAAGGATATCCTCTTTGTGAATGAGTGCCGAGGCAAAAGAAGCAGGATGCATCTGCCTCAGTTCCCTAGGTAGTGCACAAGTTTTACCAGACCCTACGGGCCTTCGTTGTTAGGCGTGCACTAGAGAGGTATAAGGGTGCAACCTGGAAAACGTTTTCTGTGAAATGAACAATTCCTCATACTATCTAGCAGGCGCTGCCTGCTCAGTGCTTCCTGCCGCAGTAGCACATATCAGCAGGAGTTGGTATCAGCAGTAGATATGCCCCAGAGTTCCCCTTCACCTAGTATGTGAAGGACATCTTTGAAGTCCATGTAATGAATGTGTCAAAATTCTAATCATTTCTGCAAACGGAGAGCTGAAAGCTAAATGGGCAGTCCGCCGAGTAATGACTGACCGCCAAGCACACAGACTTACGATCACAAACGTCAAATGGAGGTCTCATGTATTTATAGGTGTTCAGAAGGGTGACAGCGGCACTGACAACATATCAAATGCTAATTCCTGTGACGGATTCCTCCACTGAACTATAAGGTATGACGCTAGCTAGCAGGTGTTGACTTTTGGCGCAGCGAGTCTGGCTGCTGTTTCCTTTTGCTGTCACTGTAAGATTTAGCTCTGCTTTTTCAATGACCGACCACAGGTGCACAAAAGGTGAGTCCCGTCACCTAAGCTTAGCACAGAGCATATTTTCTTCTTCTTCGACACTAAAACAACAGTCTAATTATGAAACAGCCATTCCGGAACACACAATTGCTGACGAAGGAAAACGCTACAGACTTTGCCTGACCTACAGGTCTCATCAGAGCATGACATATAATTGAACAGTATTCAATCAGTGATGACTTTTGGTAAAAGATAACATCAACCACCCAACGAGTGTGACATCATATGGCAGGTGGCAACCAAAGGTGGCTCAGGTCAGCATATTATAAGTCACCAGTATCCTAGATGGTGCAGTTTGTTGGACCTCACAGGATGAAGACATTCGGATCAGGAATGTCTGTCGGAATGGTAGCGCAGCGATGAAGGTAGGTAACGGGTGGTAAAAAGAGATGCATGCAGGCCCAGGACACCTGGAGATACTTACGTGTTGTCCTCTACTCTCCTCTCCGTGATCTGGAGCTGACATAGGAGACTCTGATGATCTCTCAGACTGACAGACCGACCGGAGAGGGGCATCGTGACGTTAAGCTTTGCTTTTTGATGTCCCAGTTTAATAGGTCCTCTAACCGATGATGTACATTGTTAAATAAGAGGCCTTGATGATATACTGGACATGGAAACTGAGAAAAATCAACTCACGGATTTATTCAGAAACGTTTTTTTGGGCTTGGATATCTGCTAACAGTAAATTCATGGGGAAGGGCTGTTAATCTTTTCTCCACATAAGTCATTTTATTTTCCCGCAAAATTCTATTCCTCAAAGATATCTGCCATCAGTTTGAACCTCATCAATGCGAATGGGAAGGTTTCCACGGTCACAAACCCCCCCCCAAAAACCAGGAAGGAAACCAGTAGCCTAGTGAAAATGTTTCTGTCATTCTAGTCAACCATGTTCAGTGTCATGAAGCGAATCGTTCAAAGACGTTGGCATTACACAAACGTAAAAATAGATAAATAACCACAGCCCCACGAAGTACACGGCAGATGTTGTCAGAAAGAAGGCCATCCTGAGACACCAGCACTGTTACAGGCTGGGCTCCGACTCTCTGCGCCGGGGCTGGAGGGAGATGCAGAGCCCCGGAAACCAGTGAACCCCTGACCTGGCCTACAGGCACGGCTGTCTGAAAAGGCAAACATCTCCACCACTACCGACAACACACACGCCCACACGCAAGTTCTCCTCTACTACCGACAACACACACGCCCACACGCAAGTTCTCCTCTACTACCGACAACACACACGCAAGTTCTCCTCTACTACCGACAACACACACGCCCACACGCAAGTTCTCCTCTACTACCGACAACACACCTTGCCCACACGCAAGTTCTCCACCACTACCGACAACACACACGCCCACACGCAAGTTCTCCTCTACTACCGACAACACACACGCCCACACGCAAGTTCTCCTCTACTACCGACAACACACACGCAAGTTCTCCTCTACTACCGACAACACACACGCCCACACGCAAGTTCTCCTCTACTACCGACAACACACCTTGCCCACACGCAAGTTCTCCTCTACTACCGACAACACACACGCCCACACGCAAGTTCTCCTCTACCCTCGACAACACACACACCCACACGCAAGTTCTCCTCTACTCTCAACAACACATACGCCCACACGCAAGTTCTCCTCTACCCTCGACAACAACAACCCGGAGGCTACCGTCACTCCCAAATGAACAGAGACGGTAACACCACGTATTCATCCGCTAGGGTGGAAATGCACCAAACGAGTGGAGAGAGACGTGGATAGCCCAACCCCGGAGGTGCAGCGCAGCTGGGGGAGGACAGTGAGTAAGAGGACTCCTAGCCGGGGCCCAGCGAGGGGCCATGTGCCGCTCCATGAAGCCACCTGGCTGCCGGTGATAGCACTCCGCTATCGCTCCGATTGAAACCTCCAGTGCGGAAAAGATAGATGTGGCGTAACGGAACAATGCCGCTCCCCACCAACAATACCGCCACACCCCCGCTAATCCAGCGTCTGGCAGAGAGACGAGGATTACGGCCGCATGGCAAGGCTGGGAATAAGACTTAAAGGTGCACAGACAGGGTTGAGCCCAGTCTGGAATAGCATAGGTAGCTGACTCTTATTAACTTGTTTAATCTTATAACCAACCTCGGCTCTTCTCATTGAGATCCAGTCTCTCACCGTCTGCTACAGCGCATGGAGGACGGTCCTTTCCTGGGTAAACATGTATATATAAAAACTGGAAAAGATTTCACATGAACAAATGGCTTTTGGGGGACAGCGAGCAGCGTCTGACGAATGGCATTGTTCAAATGTTAGGACACCTAATCCAACATCTGCACTCGGGAGGCTTAATGCAGATGGAACAGGGCTCCTGGAGAGGTTCTGAAATAAGTATTAACTACTTAATCCACTCAGAGTTTAGGGGGGAATGTACCAAATGTCACCCTATACACTACATAGCACACTGCTTTGGTCCTTCGAACAACAAAGGTAATTTCAATTGGAGACGCTTTAGGGTCAGCGCATCTGTCCTAAAGAAGAAGTGTAGCCCATTCTCATTCAGGCCAGGTCACCCCTGGTGTAACAGGAGAACCCCATTAAGTCTCCTCTCCCCTCAAGACAAATCAAGTCAATCAAAAGACTTCAATGGCTCTTTTAACCAGCCCCTTTTCTCTCCGGCTTGTTTACACCGGTGAACAGGGAAACTGTATGTGCTGTTGATTGAGTCATTGTGTTGCAAAGAGGGGCAGCAGAACAAACCCCCCTCCCCCCAGACCGTAGCCCCATCAGCCTCCGCACCGAACCCTACCTTCACCACAGAGGGCACAATACGAGCTGCGCTAATTGAAAGTCAGAGGTCGCGACCTTTGTCAGGGGCCAGTGAGCCCCTCTCTTGGGCCGCCACACACAGTTTGGGGTGACTGGTCGGGGTACGGGCACGGTTCGCGAGGGGGTCCCTATGGCCGCACGGCACACAACTCCTGCAGTCACCGGGCTCAAAGAAGAGGCAGCTGTGTGGGTACAAGAGCCTAGCCGCAGGGGGACCATGAAGGGATTTGCATTCGCCCCAAGAAGACTTATGGTCGTGGGGGGTGGGTGGTGTGTGGAGCAGGGAAGGGTACAGGAGAGACAATTATTCAACAGGCCTTTTGGACAGGTCCCTGGGTTAAAATACTTAAAAGAAGCACTGTGTGTGTGCGAGAGAGAGAGACACAGATGTCCTGTACAGCAGCCCAATCCTTTAAGTCAGAGGTCAAGGAGAGTGGAAGAGTCCCCCGTGTGCAGGTTGATAAGGGAGGGAGGCCAGGTCACTGAACTGGGTCAGCCACAGGGAACAGAGACATGGATAATTCCTCTTCATTCAGAGAGCCCCTGCAGGCTGGTCCAAACCAAGCCTACAGTACATCCATCTTCCCCTGACACACGGAGACACACATTCCCTACATACCGTCCCCAATAATACCAACCACACAGCACCGATCAATCAACAAGGCAAACAAATGTGATGACCCGACCCATTTTCAGAAAGACATTTAGGAAAACAAAACTCAAATAGCTGAAACATTTGTGACAAGAATTTGGGATGGATACGTTACAATATATGGAAACAGACACGTGGTCAGGCACAACTCCTCACAGGCTCAGAAGGCTGGAGAAATGCTTTAAGCAGGGCTTTGTTCTGCATCATTTTTCTTCAGAAAGGTGGTCAAAAACCAGATCTAAAGAGATCCCCCAACTCAAACGCACCCCAAGTCCCACGGCAGACCCCAGCCAAAGAGTGTCAGTTATTTTTAAACCTGTTTTAAGTAGGTTGGTCTGTCCCAAGAGACACCACAAGGTCCTTCAGAACACAAGACTTCAGAAAAGAAGAACTCTCTACGGGCTAACCCAGTTAAAAGGCATCCTGCTAAATGAGAATTGAGTGGTTCAAGAAACGCCTCCTCTTCGACCACTAGTAAAAAAAATATCTCCTTCACTAAACATCCAGAAGGTTCTGCACATGCATGCATCACGATCTACATGTATTTGTTCTCTATATACTCTTTACGTAGTAGGCTGGCTGCAGCTTGTCCCCCTACAACTCTCCTTATCTGCTGAGGAATTCCTTCACGTTTCTCACACGCTTCTCTAATTTCGTCAACATCATAATATGTCCCCCTTCTCCGCCTTGTGTTTTTTCACTGTCTGAGATGAAACACCCCCAAGAAAAAATAAACTTAACCAGTGGCCTAAGGAGACTGACGGGTTCTTTAACTGAAGCGAGGACAGAACAAATAGTGTTCGGTGGAAAGGAGTCGCCCAAGCTAGTAGCTAATATTTGCATCTTATTTTTTTTTTCTGGGGCCTACATTGTATATTGATTGTTAATCGTGTTATTTGTTTGTTGTACAGCTCTTCCATTTGTATGGAGGGCCCCACTAGTGCACTATGAAGGGAGCCATTCTGGACCTATCCAGGGTTTGGTAACATCAGTGCTATGGAAACTTGATCCAGTGTCAATTTGACAGCCTGACAGATGGTGAGGGTGAACTGGGAGTTGTGGTGGCGCTGACATCCAGATAGGTCCTACAAGCTGGGCCCCGGCCCCGAAGAGAGGCAGCCCGTCCATCCGTCCATCTGGGCTCATATCCCAGCATATGGTGTCTGTCGGCGATAAGTACATTGCTTCGGCGCGGTAACCAACGGCCGCCATGTTGTGGACCGCGAAGATTGACAGAACACTGGCGTATCACGTTAAGTGGCTGGTCGGTGTGGAACGCACGCCGTATCTGGAGAGCTGGGCTTTCCTGGGCCTGTGGGCGGAGAGCCCAGTTTTCCCCCAAAACGTCTGCCATCAGGACGGGGAAACAGGGAGAAAGACATCTGTGTAGTCGGTACACATCCCCTTTAATGATGTCAGATGGGAAATTAACAAAAGTAGCAGTGTGCCTCTTCAGTTTCTCCATATAGTATGAAGGAACCCGGTCAAATAAGCCACTAAGGGAATAGGGTGTAGTTTAGAACACATGCTTTGGTCTGATTCATATTTCCAGGCACCTAATTTCTAACTGGCGTTGTACAGGCTTTATAACTTTTACCATTGTAGGAACAGAGAGCTCTGCTCAATAAGTAAGTGACAGCTTCATAAGGTGAATCACAGTGACTTTCCATTGTGTGGCTAAAGCTGAGCTAGTTCTGAGACTCAGATGAATTCCCTGTAAAGAGAACAGTGACATGCTGTTTAAACAAGAGAGGAGGACGTCGCTGTGTGTGCGCTGGTAACGAACACTCCTCTGTGACTCATCATTGGTCTATAATCCAATTCACACTGATAGTCACCTAACCTGGGAGCCTCTCACTGTGTTTGAGTCAGTCACTGAGGCTTGGCCGTAGAGTTTTTGGTCGAAAATTAAAGCTTACAGGGCCATTTTGCTGGTCCCTGTGAATTAAATGGCTATGCACGGCTCAGGGTTAGACAAAAACGCAGAACAAGATTTAGTTTTACAATCAGGGCTAGGGGTTATATTTAGAGATATAGTTAGGGTTAGGGAAACAATTGCCCTTGTTGTGGGTAACCCAGTGATTGGCAATGGGACGGTGGACCGGGACGGTGGACCGGGACAGTGGACCGGGACAGTGGACCGGGACAGTGGACCGGGACAGAGAGGCCCGGATTTCAGCAGTAGTGACATGACAGGAAGGACAAGGATGATAGATTCAAGATGCTGCCTGGGCTGGAGAGGAGGTGGTGGTGTTGGAGGAGGTGGAGGTGGGGAAAGACAGAGAGGCTCTCACAGAGGGAGCAGCCTGCAGGGAAAAGAGAGCGGGGAGAGCTTGATATAAACCAGATGAGGAGAAGAACAGGGTTGTTCAGGACAAAGGAAAACACCCTGTCCAGCTCCTTAAAACACAAGCCAGTCCAGAGCACAACCAGGCGGTCAGACCGGGCAGTAGCCAGCCCCCACCGCACCAACACCTACTAATCTCCAACTTATCCAGGCTGACGTTCAGCAAAGTAGGGCTAAGGAGGTTTGAAGAGTTCCTGGTCAGACCTGGATATGTCTTCCATTTCAGGGGGAAACGATTGGTTTCTTACTGATCCAGTTAGCTAACAAAAGTCATGCTGCTACTGGCGTGGCTGACTCCCTAACTATACAAACACACTGGACGCGTCCCAAATGGTGCCCAATTAGGTTTTTTATAGGGCACACAGTTTTTAGACGCAACCAGGTGGAAAGTAGCATACTACATAGGGAACAGGCTTCCATTGGAGACTCCTCCCTGGATTCCCATGAGAGAAAGCTGCCATATTGCCTGATGATAATTCTGATGACCCACCACATCTGGCTCTCCCTGGACTTTCTCCTGGCCCGCATCAAACGGCCGGGAGAGGAGGGGGTGCCAACCCGTCAGACATGGTTGAACTGAAAGAGGAGCTCCTCCATTAAACCTGGCCTCTCCTCCACCTGCCTGTGAAAGCAGAGCCCCTATCCTTCTGGCGCGTGGCTTAGCATCCAGGGGCCTGGAGGGTTCGGGTCTGTCTGGGGCCCCGCTGATCAAAGCCCCGCGGCCTGGGGGGGTATCGGGAAGCGTCCCATCTCCGGAGCTTAGATGAAGGGCCAGGGGTGAAGGGGGTAGGTCTATCAGTAGGAACACACGGGCCGGGACCACTCTATAAAAGCAGCTTGGGTTTCACCAATGCCTCTGACTCCATCTGTGTTGAGGAACATTATCTATACCACAGCCCCCCCGCCCCACATAAGTCTCCTTCTACATCGCACGCCATAGAAGATGAGAAAGCTGCACGGAAGAGGTTCCGGCATTGCACAGGGGAATGGCCAATCTTCAAAAACCTTCACGCAAATACCACGCTCTTCTAGGTCACCAACTGTCAATACAGTTTGTCATTTCACAACGTTAACATGTATTTGTATTTTTTTAGAAGTTCTTTAAAGTAGATGGGCATCGAGATGAAATAGATTACATGTCTTGTGAAATGCATTCTTCAGAGTCTGTCGGTTAACAGCTATTAAAACACAGGTGTGTGTGTGTGTGTGTTCGCTGCCTAGGCAGCTGTTCTGTATGTAAGGATCCATCAACCAGACAATACCAGGGAATCACAGTAATTAACAGTGCTTCTGGCACGCAATGCCTCAGTACCTTGACCCTTTTTCAGGCTCTGCTTTAGCAATTAACACGACTTCCACAGGCCGCTGACAGGGGTGAGAAGAAGCTATCTGATACAGTCCGTCCGCGCCCCGAACGGCAGCCTATCCCCTACCGAAGGCCCCCTTTTCTTTTACCGGGACCTGTTGGTGAGGACCCCGGCCGCTTGGAACTGAACTTCATGCCCTTGACGAAATCCTTGGCTTGGCACAATGAAACTATATGCCAGGGCTGGGCAAGCCAGTCGGAATGCCAACCGCTCCCTCGGCTTAAACCAGCAACATTCCGACCCGAATCTCCAACGCTATTCTACATACTGGACTAATTATGTCCCGAGACTGTTGGGCAATGGTGAAGAATACTTCACTACGGAGGGCACGGGGCACTGCTTGGGATGCAGGATTCCATCCCTCTGATTCTCTCTCACATACCCTGCAAACTGCAGCTGTTGCCTGTTAGACATAACAGTGCAGCTGTGGAGGACGAACGATGCGACCAGGCCTGGATACATACGTGTGTTCCAAGCCGGAACCTATTCCCAAAGAAGTACACCAATTCTGTCCAGGCTCACATGAAAAGCAGCGCACCATGTAGGGAGTAGGGCACCATTTGGTGCGCGTCCATGGTCCCCTCAGTTAAGACTAGACAGCTAGCAGGGCAGACATGATAAACGGACTGAATATATCGGAACAACAGACAAAAGCTGATGATTAGCTGAGCCTTGACACGGTTGTCAAGCCCGCTAGACTAACTGTTTGGGCTTATTACAGACTTCTCCAGAGCTTTAGATCTTTTTAAGACAGCTTGTTTCAATGGGGTCTGTGACGGAGGAGTAGCTGACGCAGGACTGTATTGGTCACCAACATGAGTCAAAGTGGTGAGGGAAATTTGTCAACTGAACTCCGCCTATACTTTATGCAACATAAACCGTCGGCTGGAATCTATAAGTGCAATCGAAGCGAATTTGAGGTTTTGCGGACAGAGACTAAGGCAGAAAAGGCATTTATATGAGAAATGCACACAGAGAAGGCTTCGTAGGTTCCCTTCAGTCAATGTTGGAACAGGCTATAATAGGACTCCGCCTACCTGGGATGAGGAGAAGCTCTCTCATGCAGAGTCACATTCACTATCCAGCTACAGAAGACGGAGAGAAAGGTTTTGGGCGATGTTGCTTTACCTGGAAATGACTTCAGCACTGTCAACAGGTTAAATGGAGCGACGCAGAAACATTAACAACCGAGTGAAGCCTTCTGACGCTCAGGGGCTGAAACCAACTACCCTCAGGACATACTACGTCTCACGCAGAACATACATACAAGTGTCAACAAGTTCAGTGGTCCGCGGGTTTCCACAATCATTTTCCGGAGTCATCTGGATCACTGTGGGTCGTTCTCTGTTAGCGCTGTGCCCAGGGAGGGAACTGGTGAGGCGGTCTGTCTCTCTAAGTCAGAGGACGGGAAAGGAATCCAGCCAAAGTGACAATAAACACCACTGGAGTGCTGATGTCACACTTGATGACCTCGGGGGAACGACTCATCCGACTGCCACGGAATGTGTGGTACACGCCCACACACCCACATGGACAAGCTGTACGCCAGGCCTGTCAAACAACCGTTTAACAGGAGAGCATCACGAAGGCGGTTGTGGTTGCTGAGTGAGGCATCAGAATGTCAAACAGTGTTTAGCCTCTCCGCCGCTGACTAGTCGTCAACAAGTTACCTGGTCATTGCTTGCCTCGGGACCTGCCACTGGGAGAGAGCAACTCTCTCCTCCAACGCTTTCATGTTCTCTAGCTCAACAACCACTGTCTCTTCCCCTCGTGTCCAACTCCAACTCCTCTCTTTCTGCCTCTTTCTGGAGCTGGAGTCTGACTCACGCGGGCCACGCAACTTATGGGCTCCTGCATTTGTTTTAGAGACTTTCAGAGCCGACACGACTTAATTATGTTGTCATGAGCGCAGTGATGTGCAGCGATGTTTTCGCGTGACCATCGGCCGGCTTTTAGATAGAAGAACCACCTCTTCAATTGTGCAGCGGCTTCGACCCGTCCCAAATGGCACCCAAATCCCAATCACAGTGCGCCACACTTGATGGGGGCCCATAGGGGACAGGGCGCCATTTGGGACGTGACTCTTGACTTGACTCATCTAGGTCAGTTTCAATGCGACAGTCCAAGGGAACCAAGTGTGCTGCACGAGGACAGATACTGCATATCCTTTCAAGCACTTCAGTCAAACGAAAGGGCCTCATGTTTTCCACAGTCAGTAGAGGCCAGGCTGTCGGCAGGCAGAGTCAGTCCCTGGTGGGGGAAAGGGGTGGGGGGGTGACCGATATTAGGGGCGAGGGGAGACGGGGAGGGGGCTGGCTGGGGGTTGCTGAGGACTGGCAAAGGCTGCTGGGCTCACGGGCATGACTCTGTTTATTCAGAGTGTTATTGCAGATCTCTGCATTTGGACCTGGCTGGACCTCGCGCCAACCTCAGCTCAGCATGGGACGGGTGGAGGGGTTGACGAGGGCCCAACTTGTCTTTTGTTGGTTCCGCTGGGGATTTCGTTATTGTCACACGACTTCCTGTTACAAAACGCACCAGAGTAGCGCTGTCCATCCTGTCCAGTCTGTGCTCCTTTTGAAAGACGATTAACGCGCTGGTGCTAACAATGCCAATGTCTGAGTGTGGCTGATAGGCGCTCCCACAGTGCTTTAGAATAACACCACACTCCCCACCATTGTTGGTAGCTGGTTGGAAGCCGCTTGCGCTTTTCCACAGAATTCAGCATCTAGGGGAATTGACTGAAAGGAATAGGGTTGGAATTGGGTTAGAATTGGGTTAGAATTGGGTTAGAATTGGGTTGGTCAAACACATTTCACTGCAGAGTCTGTGTCTACTTAAAAGTCAAACGGTTATGGCGTCCTGGCTATTGGCCAGGGAAGAGAGTTGTTTTAAAGAATGCACTTAACTTGTATGCTTTTCCCCTCAAAGCAGAGGGCAGACATCTACTCAGCTACAGGGTAAATAATCAGTCCACAGCTCTCCCTGGGAGACCACGAAGAGCCATACAACTGGTCTAATTTCCCAAATGGCAACCTACTCCCTGTACAGTGCACAAAAAAAAAGCACACCACACAGAAAATAAGGAGATACTTGTAGGGGGTAAGCTGTTATTTGGAACGCACCCACTGTCTGTGAAAATATTTATATTTTGTTTGATTTTACCAAAGACCGGGTAGAGAAAATACAGCAGTCGGACTAATCTCTGAGCAAGCAGAAATACTAATAACCAAACAGAGAGGGAGATCAGCGAGAGTTAGGTCAGTTTACTCAAAGCCAAGAGTAAACAGGCCTGAGCAGTAACAAGGCCGTCGGAGGGTGAAGACTACTTACAAACACAATGGGAAAACCGGGCGGCGCCTCAGACAAGCCTGATACCTCAGAAACATCACAGTGCAATGTTCTGTGTGCACATGCCTCACAATTATCTCTGAAGTGACTTATGGTGACCTGTAACTCAGCCGTGTCAATTTGCCACTGTCAGTTCGCGTGGCGTTATTCATCTTCAAGCAGCCAGCGCTGTGAACCGGGGGACTAGCGGACGGCTAATTACAGATCACAGCTCCGTAGCACATCGGCTAATTGAGTCAGGGAGTTCTTTGAAAGTCGAAACTCCTCGAGATCCGTCCACGTGGACGTCTTTGATCCGGGCAAAAAAAAGAAAAACTAGTGCAACTTGGAAACAGCTCAGGTCCATAAGCGTTTGGTGCTCTTCAAACAGGCCCGGGCAATTCAAAAGCCTACTCAGAGTGCGGTAGGGTAGAGGAGACCGCTTCACCATCGCACCACCCCCCCACACCCACATCAAGTGTTCAACCAGGAGCCAGTCTGGATTCAGGGCTTTAGAACAGGCTAGGCCTGACTAGTAAAACACCCTATCAATATGGCCGCCGTACAGTTCAAGGCCAAATATAATTAAGAAAACATACATCTTGAAAAATGTACATGGTTCGGTGCCAGGAAGCCCAGCAGAACACAGCTTTTCCAAATAAACGGTCCAGTAACAGTGGTTACAAGGATATAGTTTGTAGTACGAATCCTGGTGGTTTTAATGATGTTTTCTCAGAATTATTTTTCTAACGTCCATTCTTGGTTGTGTGAACGATGATCAGCAGTAGAGTTTGGAAAACCTCCGGACTACGGGACGTTTCTGTCAGATAGTAGGCCAACACTGATTTAACAGTAATCCATTCTTAAGTGTTACTCTGAACTATGGTTGAAGGAAAGAACATTTCCATGTAGACAAAAATCTATTTGAAAGGGCTGCCGTTACAGTCGTGGTTCTAAACAAATTATTAACATTAAATACACATAATCCATACCCACAGTCCCGGCAATGGCAGGAAATCACTCCGGGGCAATAGAAGATCAGTTAAGGAGTTCTCTTCACGGTGAACTCCTAATGAACAGAAACTACAGCAGCAGACGCTATTCCAACATAACAGCCGTTGTGGATGCGTCCTTTCAGACGACTGCAGGCCGTGGTTATATAAAGTCTCATTAACTATCATCTCCTTACATTTAGTGCCCGGAGTGATCACTGAATTGAGTCCAGGAGGCATTCTCTGCTTGTTGAAATACAGTCCTGTAAATAGGATCCTGCGTCCCAAATTGTGCGCTATATGCCCATACGGCTGTGATCTGTAGTAGCGCACTACTTAGGGAATAGGGGCCATTTGGGAATCGAGCCAAAGTTATAGCGATGAGAGAAACCAGACAGACAGCGATCACCGTGTCATGTCCGGTCTCTGGGTTATGTGATAAAGCAAAGCACACCACACCACACTAGAACATCCCCACCAAACCTCCGATTCGATGATACCTCCAAACTATTCCTAAACGGGCTGAAACCCTGCTTAACTCAACTTCAAGGTCAGAATATACATGGACACAAGGGCCTGAACTGAAGGTCAATGGAAGCGTGTCTAACTCAGAGGGAAATATGGCCAATAGCACAAATGGCCGTTCAGGAGCAGCCGGGCCACTGGTCTGGAGGAGTTCCACTGCACCTAGACCACACCCCAAATGACACCCTGTCGAGTGCACCTCCTTTGACATCAAGTGGAGCACTACATATGGAACTGGGGGTCGTTGGACACAAGCCGACTGGAGCGCCTTGACAGTACCCTCATGGGCTGTTCCTTATTGAATCCAAGACGGGAGGGTTTATTTGGCCACCCAAATGAAAGCCCTCTGTTGTGTTGACAGTACTGTAGAGTTAGAGCTCAATATACAGGAACAGACTAAATTACAGACTGATGACATAGTCATAACACCATTATGTTGCCAGAAACTCTGATTTCATATGTCAGTCAGCCAGTGGTTCAATCCCCTAACAGAGAGTACCTAGCCCTCTTCTGGCACAGCCCTTAGAGTCTAGCTCCTCTCTAGGTTTCTTCCTACGGGCCGAGCAAACTGGGGCTGTTTTCTAGCCACCGAGCATCAATTTGAGTTTGTTTGCTTTAGATGGTTTGAAGCAGCTATCCTAACAAACCCTTTGTGACAACTGCTGATGTAAAAAGGGCTTCACACAATTCATTTGATTAATTTATAGCTCCAACCACAACACAGCTGGGGTGAGAATAAAGAGGCGGCAAAGTGATTAAAAAGATCTCAAAATGGGAAACATAAAAATGCAAGTGCTCCTTTCCCAGACACCTCACTGGTGCAGCATAGTAACACAAAACACACACTGACAGAAATATCCAAACACACGGACTGAATTACTTTAACAGACTCAGCCAAGGGCTTAGGCTGGCCTTCATTGCAAAATACACAACATGGCTAGGAGTCATCATCACAGACTTACAGAACAGGCCGGGAGAGGGTTTCAACTGAGAGAAAGACAGATAAGGATAAACTAATCCAACTGATCTACCAGATCAGGTTTCATGCATGTTTTTGAAGGATTTACAGCCTAGTATGCAAGAGGGAAACGTTGTATGTTTTATTGTTGTTACTTCTCAGCAGACTCTTACATACCTCTGAATTGCCACCCTATTCCCTGGAGAAGTACACGAGTTTTCACAGGAAGAGCAGTAGGTTGTGTCCAACCTGTTTTAACACAGTTTCACTCCCAGTCTCTCTACCACCGACATCTAACAGACTTCCAGAACCCCGGCTCCAGTCACCCCCCCTGGCATGTAAAGTGGCACATTATTCCATATTAGGTGAACTACATTTGAACAGAGAGCCATACTCCACCATACAGGGAATAGGTGCTGTTTGAGGTAGGGCATATGTCATCCAATCACTGGCACATTTTCCTCCCTCCCTCCCACCACCCCTCCCACCCTCCATGCTGTCTCCCTACTCCTCGAGCCCAGTTGTGGAGTCACCGAGGTGTGTCCGGCCCTGCGTTTACATTATTGAGTTGTAAAGCGCTGACTCAGGCGGTTCCCGGCCCCTGAGGTTTAGCTGTAGCCGGGGAAGACAGGACAAGGCAGTGATGTAAGACAAAATGGTATACACACTCTGGAAAAAAAAAAAAAGACAACAACTGCAGTGTCCTGACTGGGAGACAAAGGAGCGGAAAAGGAGAGAGGAGGATGCCGAAGCAAAGCGCAGACACACCGCTGCCCTCTGGTGGTCAGAGGAGAACATGGGCGGCCGGACAAATTTGCACCCACTATTTCCTTTCAGGTTGACTGCCACTTGGCAAAACGGCCCCCAGCCACGACCCGACACAACAACAATCCCCTTTACACGACCAAATGAGCCTTTGGAGTTAAACGGGCCCGGGGCCACCCTACCTGGGGTATCTGCCGTCTCTCCCCTGGTCTCTGGAAACCTTCGGACCAGGATAGGAGCCGGTCCGAGAGAGGGGCCGCTGGACCACTCCGCTGACTAAACAGAGGAGAGGAGCGTTATTCTCGCCTGCGTCTCCACCTACGAAAGACTACAAGCCGGGCGGGCGCGTGTATGAAGATTGTGCCTTTGTAAATGTGCAACGCTTGCCTTCGGTGCACTCTGGGAAACGGAGTCCTCCAGCGGCGGAGGTGACTTTGAGGGATCAGGAGGAGGATACGCGGTCCTCCCTTGCGCCACACCGGGGGCCCCGTTGTGAACCGGCCGCAGGGCGTCCAGGAAGCGCGTGGAGGCTGCGACATCAGCAGAAACACGCGCCACCATCAACACACATTGTTCATCATCCGAGACGTCGAGGTATCGCGCAAATATCGGGTGGCCATGCACTGTGGCTTGCAGGAGCCCCGTAATGTAAAACGCAGGCACACGGTCACAGACAGCCCTTCGCAGGGTGCAAGCCTTGCCAGATCAGGAAGGGCCACACAAACGAGCAGCCAGAACAAGGGGAGGAGGACAGCGTTCAGGACCTACCACCACCGAGGGTTTGTGGGAGCCTTTCACAGCCTGTGCGTGAGTCAGTGATATTCAATTATCAGACTGCCGGTGTCAAGATCTGCCCCAAAGAGCCTCCCAAATGAACCCCAATGTCCTATAAGGTCCACTGCTTTAGACCAGAACGCTATGGGCCGAAGTGCACTAAATAGGGAATAAGGGTGCCCCCCCCCCCCCTTGGGTCTCTCTTTACCGTGAGTCAGGCAGATTTTGAGTTGGGTAAATATTGTTTTTGGCCAACACAGGAAATAGCTAAGAATCTGCTGTGATGGTGTTCTGTCTGAGTGGACTCATAACTCTGACCCAGTGTCTGTAGAAACATGTGAACACAGAGGAGCATTCAGAACATGTGACCGACGCCCCAACACAGAATCCCACGCAGCTTTTCTGCCACTAGGTAAATACTAGAGTATTCATTTCACACTTTCCCAGACAGATTGGGTATGAGCTGAAACATCAGTGTGCGGCTTGTTAACCAGTGGCCAGAGCTGTTCTGTGTTGAGACATGTACAGGGTTAAGATGATGTTAGACCGGTACTGGGAGAGCGTACAGGCCTCATTCTAGTACTCCGTCATAACCTCCTCTGGTTCATGTGAAAGAACCTTTAACCCGGTTTCAGTTGGTTTTCAACTGCCTCTTTTAGTTCTGCGTTGTGAGCATATTGTAAAGGGCTGTTGGCTGGTCAATGTATCATCATTAGTAAGGGCTGAAGACGTACAGGCCCACAGACGGTTCTCCTGGCCCGTTCCCTCTGATCTCTCGGCGGCCCCTGATGGAGAATCCAGCCTGTCTGATTTCCCCGATGACTCACAGCTTAGAGTGGTTCTGCCGTGACAACATCTCTAGCCCACGTCACCGCTCCACCCCGTTGTCCAGGAAACACTGCGTACACCCAGACAGCTGTCCTGTACAACTCCACAGCGATCGTCGCTGAGTTGGAGCAGGAGAACGTACTGCACCTTATGCTGACCAAGATAATGGACTTTTATTTTACCACATGTTACGAACTGACATTGATTGGAGCTACATGACTATAGCTAATATTTATTAGTCTTGGGGGACACATGACTGTAGCAGCCAGACTCCCAATGCATTAATAACACGAAAGCGTCAAACGATTTGCCATATCCTTATTGACCATGAGACGGTTCAGCTGTAAGCCTGTCGTCTGAGGGTTGAAAAGACAACCTGCACTTCATAACACTAACTGTAAAAGATTAGCTGAAAAGGAAAGAGTAGGATGGTGAGCTGTCCTGAAGATGTGTCCCTGTCCTGGGCTGAGACTCACACATGGTCCCTGTCCTGGGCTGAGACTCTCCCATGGTCCCTGTCCTGGGCTGAGACTCTCCCATGGTCCCTGTCCTGGGCTGAGACTCTCCCATGGTCCCTGTCCTGGGCTGAGACTCACCCATGGTCCCTGTCCTGGGCTGAGACTCTCCCATGGTCCCTGTCCTGGGCTGAGACTCTCCCATGGTCCCTGTCCTGGGCTGAGACTCACCCATGGTCCCTGTCCTGGGCTGAGACTGTCCCATGGTCCCTGTCCTGGGCTGGGCCGTAAGGGGGCAGCCAGTCTGCAGCCTCTTCCCTGCTGGGTGCAGTCTGGGTCTCTGGCCCACGCAGACCTCCCCCTCCTCCTCCTCCCAGGACCCCTGGGGTTTGGGGAACACAGTAGGTCAGACAGTCACACTTTACAGACCTTTTGCATAACAATCTGGTCTAATATTTTCAACAGGACCCTCCAGTGCAAGGGCTTTCTGTCTAATATGTCTGCATGCTAATAGTCTGTGACAACATACAAGTATTCTGAAATGCAATACATGTATATGACTGAATTTCCCCTTAAGACATGCAAAAAGGTCACTTTTGCGCATGGAAAGAGAGGTAGACGGCATCCTTTCAAAAACGGTATAACCCCGCCTCCTAGAGGCATAAGTACGTCATAACAGAAAGAGATTAGATATGCCTGTCAAATTTGTGACTGGACAAGTAGAAACTACAGTAGTGACACAAGAAACCTCCAGTATGTGTAGAGACAGCAGGGGAATCTAATAGTTACCTCCGGTTCAGGGCGTGTCTGGTTGACGACCCCCTGGTCCATCTTAGCCAATAGCGCAAGGAAGGCGTCATGTTGGGCGGGAATCACATGCGTCCTGACCTGACCTTCACTCGGTGGGTCGTAGTCCTTAGTAAGACGGACGAAATAAACGCTTGGTGTGTTTGATACGTGCTATATCAATTTAAACATTTGGTTCACATCACATTATTATTTCTAGACTGAGGTGAATGGCTGAGGTGAATGGCTTAGGTGAATGGCTTAGGTGAATGGCTGGTTCTGCTAGTGAAAGAAAAGCACCAGAGGCTGCCGAGTCACTCACCATGTCCTGAACCTCATGCAGAGAACTGGAGAAGCTGTGGTTATAGCAGCCCTCCTCCTCAAACACTAGGGGGGGAAACAGAGGAAAAACCACTGAACCAACTCGGCTATTGACATTGGATGTTTCCTACAATGCTTCACAGATGTGCAAGTTACCCACGCCATGGGCACTGACACACCCCCATACCATGATAGACGCTGGCTTTTGGCCCTGACTAGATAAAACAACAAACACTGTGTCTTTATACATTTTTTTGTTTTAATACAAGTCGAAGCCCATTTACAAATCACTCTTATTTGTTTTTGTTAGCATTTTCCATACTGTCCCAAACTTTTTCAGGATTGGGGTTGTATTTACTTCAACAATGTTTACACTGTATTCCAGAACAATTTGAAGTTATTTTCTTTGGAAAACAAGAACCCCAAACTTTTGAATGGTAGTGGACTTGTTCCATACCGGTCCCCAGCGGAAATCCAACCCACAACCAGACTGAGCGACACGGGAATACAATAGAAACCGGTGCTCTCACTACTGTGCGTGTCTGCGAGTGTTACGGCTGTGCGATGTCACCTTGTGCGGCTGCCACCCGGTAACTCAGCAGGAGCTCTCCCTCGGAGATGTGCCTGTGTGCCGTGTCCGTCTCAGTCACTGTGGAGCTGCCGCTCTCCTCCGATGATGAGGAGGAGGAGGAAGGGGAGGAGGAGGGGGGTGGGTTCTGGGGTGGGAGTGCTGTGGTAGGGGGCGGTGTTTGTAAGTTCTGGGGACTGTAGGGAACAGGAGGCACAGGGGAGTCCACACAGACAGGCTCCTCCTCAGCCACGGACATCACACTGAAGAGAGGGAGGAGGTGGAGAGAAAGAACGAGATTAAAGAAATGTGTGACACCTTAAAACCAACAACAACATATATTTCGAACAGGCATACATACGGTTTGTTATTTTAACTGCACTGTCATGTCCGGACAGCAGGGGGAGCTGTGACGCCACACAAACCTACACTCTCCGATAAGGAGCGATCCCAATACGGTTCCACCTTCCGGAAGGACAGACAGATCGCCGGACAGACAGATCGCCTGACATACAGGCACGCAGAGAGACTGAGGAACAGTGGATTAACTCACAGTGGCTCGTCTCGCTCCTTCTGCTCCAGTGCAGGACTGTGGGGCTCCTCCTCAGCCAGGGGCAACGATGCGTCTCCCCAGGGGCCTGCGGGCCCATCGGTCGCGGAGACTGCCGGGGAGGAGGGGGGAGGAGTGCAGACGGGGGTCACCACCGGCTCTGAGATGAAAGAACACATGTTCAGCATGACATCAGCTTGGTCAAACGGGTGGACGTGTTTTCTCTAAGTCCTATCCTATGACTGGGGCCAAGAGTTTTCCCTCATTAGGTCACGAATAGCTCCAGGCCCAAGCAATTTACCACCTAGTTACCACGATTGTAGATGACATAAACCAGCGTGATGTTTAATGGAAACACAGGACGTTGGATCAGACCTGGAGGCGTGGAGGCGTGGGTGTCCGGGGGCTGGGTCTCTCTGGGTGACAGCTCCGGGGTCCCTGGCTCCGAGGTCTGCGGCGTGGCCAGGGGGGAGAGTCCTCGGCCGGAGGACCCAGGCCGGACACTGGGTTCTGGGGTTGGCACCGGGGTTGGCACCGGGGTGGGCACCAAGGGCTCCTAGAAAACCAAAAGGCACACATGCAATTAAAAAGCATTGACTACGTTCAGGGGTTGTCTGTGTTCAACATAAGTGGAACAACTTAAATAAGCAAAGTTGGGGTTTGATTTTTAAAGCTTTCAACAGACGGTGACAAAATACACCTGGGGAAATAATATGTTATTAGAACCATATAAAAATAACAGTATGGACTTGACATTGAACGACAACCGTGCAACCGACCGTGGAAAGACGTGGTCTGGTTGGCCAGGGCACATTACCTCACATGGTGCTGGGTCCCGAGGCCTGGCCGGTGGTACAGGCCCACCCGCTCCCCGCTCCCCCAGCATCAGGGCCACGGTCTCCGCCAGGGCCTCGTTCACATAGCGTCGGATCAGCGTCGAGTCCACAGGGACCCCGGCGTCCACGAAGAGCTGCAGGCCCTGTGCACCCGCAGCCTCCACTGGAACCACACGGGTAGTGTTCAGCAGGCCACATTGTAGCAGGCGCATTCACAAAAGGGTAGTGTTCAGCAGGCCACATTGTAGCAGACGCATTCACAAAAGGGTAGTGTTCAGCAGGCCACATTGTAGCAGACGCATTCACAAAAGGGTAGTGTTCAGCAGGCCACATTGTAGCAGGCGCATTCACAAAAGGGTAGTGTTCAGCAGGCCACATTGTAGCAGACGCATTCACAAAAGAACACCGTCGTCTGTGTTTCACTGCAATAAGTCCCTGTCCTCCTCAAACCTCTACTTAACACCGACCATTCCGATACACGCACATTTTGAAACAGAAAAGAAACAGCGGTTTCCACCTATTCTTCTCACTGTGGCGTCTAAGTGGAATTAGTGGACTCAGTAGAAAAAGTGCTGACAACACTTCAGTGACCAGAGCCTGGAAGCCTCATCTGCAGATGTGATACATCATTGATCTTTCTATTAGAAGAGAGTGAGAGCCTTGCGTCCCGAACGGCATCTTAATCCCTGGGCCCTGAGCAAGAGTAGTGCACTCTCAAGGCAAGAGGGTGCCATATGGGATGAACTCTGTTCGTTCAATGGCCCGCGAACTTTGCTGCCAGTGCCTCAGTTAAGTGTTCTGACGGCTTTCTGTGCCTACGCCAGGCGAGGAGAGGAGTAATCAATGTTAGAAGGAGAAGATAGAATATTATATTGGGGCGTTGACATGCACTCAGACAAACCATGAGGACCAGCTTGAGACGAGGCATAGACCTATAGACAGCAGAGCTTCGGCACGTGGCTATTGATCCGGATAACATCCAAAAGGTGGTCATGCACTCGAACCAAGGAAATTAGGTCTAGGTCCCCTGTTCCATTTAAAGGTCAGTCCACAGTAAAGTATAGATTACCATTTTAAATAATTTTGGAAAGCCTGGGGAAGTCTTGTGAAGTCTCCTGGGTCAACGGCCCCACAATTTTAGCAGTCTGCCTACACACGCACAACTCCTGCGGGAGATGTTGTGACCAGGACCAGTCATTGCACACTGAAACTCCCAACTCAGGACTAGGCTTTGGTTAGGTTTAGTCACGTTAGCCCTGTCTCCTCCTTCTGTACATGTGGTTGAGGTAGAGCACAGCAAGTACCACGGAAACAGTCCTCACCTATGTCTGAGGTAACAGGGTTGTCTGGCTCAGAGTGGGAGGGGCTCAGGTCCTGGGCGGGGTCAGAAACGGGGAGGCGGTACATCTCTAAGATCATCCGGGCCATCAGCTGCTGCTCCACCCTACACAAACACACAAACCTATAACAATCTCTTCATAACGTCCCCGAACCTTTCCAACGCAGCTTAGCCACGGGGCTAATCCCAAACGACATTATCCGTGCCCCCCCCAAAAAAAACACATCTTCAAAAAGAGCCACAAAGTCTATTATACTACGTATAAGTAGTATAATACTAGACTACGTACTATACTTCATATAAGTAGTATAATACTATACTTCGTATAAGTAGTATAATACTATACTACGTACTATACTACATATAAGTAGTATAATACTATACTACGTACTATACTACGTATAAGTAGTATAATACTATACTACGTACTATACTACGTACTATACTTCGTATAAGTAGTATAATACTATACTACGTACTATACTTCGTATAAGTAGTATAATACTATACTACGTACTATACTACGTATAAGAGATAAAGGTCCACACCAGTCAACCAGCCGGTTCTCCAGGGTGGCTCCATGCCGGATGGAGTGGAGGAGCGTGTCCGGGGGCGGTAGGGAGTCCACTGGGTGGAAGGGGAACATGGGACCGTGGCACACGGCAGAGGGAGAAGAGGCCCGACCGTTCAGCTCTATGGGACCATCAAGCACCTCGTCTGCTTCAGCGTCCATTGGATCCTGACGGAGACAACGCAAATACCCCATGCACATAAGGAGGGGTACGGATCGCTACATGAATACTATAGTACAGGGGTACTATAGTACCCCCCCTATAGTACAGGGGCCCCCCAGGCCCCACCCCTATAGTACAGGGGCACCCCAGGCCCCCCCCAGAACCCCTTAACACGTCGGGAAACGTAACAAAAAGCAACCGACCGAAACATTGCGCAGGTTTAGGATAAAAATAAGATTTTAGGTTTTTAGATTGCGTTTTATGGCTTTAATGGCGGCCATTTAAAACATTTGGTCACTGGTTTGGATTTGAATAACTAGCAGATTCTTCAAGCTGTAATTGTAGGTAAGGCTGGGTCAAGTCGGGCCTCATATTCAGGGGGGTGGATGAGAGGGAAAGTGGGTGGGAGCTTAAAACGCTTCAACAGTTTGGGACATGTGCGCGTTGCTGGAAACATATTTCTCAATCTAAATGCCCACAGTCAAATCGTCAGTGATCCAACACAGTGGTTGGCAGCTACACTCATGCGTTCCACATGACACCACATTCACCACATGGCCCTCCTAAGACTAGAACTTTGCCTTTGTCCTGGTTAATGCATTATGTAGAGAAAACAGTTCTGTCGGGGACATGTGCTGTTTTTCAACCGGGCGTCCAACTCCCCCCTCGTTCTCCTCTACTTCCATTATATCCATTGCATATCAATTCCGCAAAAAAAAGCTCCATTCCATTCGACCTTGACTGAGAGTGCTGTTCGCTTCCTGGCCAAAAGAGGGCACTGTGGAAGCACACAGATATTCCAGGCTTTCTCTTCTGTCAGACAGCCATGAATTCCGTTGTTCTCCTAAGTCTTCATCCACACTAATGACGGCGGGAGCGTTTCCTATGTTCACTAAGTGTTTGCCCTTGTATGACCGTGTGGTTCCTGCCTTAATGTCCAATTTGCTGCAATGCTGTTTTGACTGCCTGTTGGAAATAAATATGGAGAGCGTATGGCGTTGTGTGGAACAGATTGAAGGGTGGCAGATCTACATAACACGCAACTTCCCGGGCGAAAGCCCCCAGAGTTCTGCAGGACAATCAAAGTGCATCAGCCAAAGACAAAATGCACAACAACCGTTTCAATTGGTGGCCAAAAAATGTATTAGGAGTATTATTGACCAGAGATCCTAATGAAATCCACCTCCATTTACGATCCCTTTCTATTGGTGCAAATTAATTTGACTGTGTATCTGACAACGAGTGGTCGTGAGGAGAATTCAAAGCTCGGCGCCGATGCTCGGAATTTGAAATCATGTTGTCACGCAGAACGGACTGTGTACATGGTGTGAACCCCAAACTAACAATAATATGACAATCCGCTCCTGTCGCAATCTCTCATTGAGCTTTCCCAGGGGGTGAATGTCGGGGGAGATGGAGAGGGGTTAAAAGCGTTGGACCAGATTTCCAGACGCCCTTGAGCTGGTGACTCAGATGTCATGTCTCTCCCTCGTACACCGTGGCAGGCTCTGCCCACACACACACACACACACCCCCAGACACACACACACACACACCCAGACACACACACACAAATGGTTTTTGAAATGGACCATTTCTACCTGGGTAATGTCAGCAACCTCCAGGAAATGTGTTCCGGGGAAACCTTTGTCCTCCTCCTCCTCCTCCTCCTCCTCCTCCTCGCCCCACTGTTCCTCATGCTTCCCCTCCACAGGCTGCAATAAGACCTAGGATTGATTACGTTACTTTATTTAGCTACTTTCTATCAACTGGGGAAACAAGAAATAATTAGCACCCTTTCCCTCAGCTATGGTAGACTTGCGGTTCCATCCATAGGGTTGACACATGCTTGGAAAACCAATTATTATTGACAGGGTTGTGTTGACATTGTAAGATTTGTGTGCGACTATTGACCGTATACAATAAAGAACTACACCCTGGGAGAGAGGCGATCATTCATCCTGCTTTTCATTTAGAAAGTACAAACCAATCAATCCGACGCAATAGGCCAATCTGAATGAACGCTAGCCTCTCGCTACGTCACGCTCGTCACAACGTTGAATCTACGGTAGAGAACACAAGTGTTCCGCAAGCGCCAATGAATTATTTAAGGTGACTGCAAGAGGTGAGAGCTTGGCCACTATTCAGCTGTTTCCCTGATAGGTCCATACAGCACGGGCACCATTCAGCAGTGTCCCTGATAGGTCCATACAGCACGGGCACCATTCAGC
>JACXGK010003930.1:31010-41634 GCA_016801125.1 Novumbra hubbsi | reverse complement strand
GGCCTGTGCTAACCTGATGAAGGATCAGCTGTTCTAGAAGCAAGGCCCATGTTAACCTGATGAATAATGAAGGATCAGCTGTTCTAGAAGCAAGGCCTATGCTAACCTGTTACAAGCTGAAGGTTCGCCCTGGCTCTGGCCAGTTTGTGAAGTGCATTAAAGTAACAGGGATCACCATGGTCAGGTCATCCCTGTTGGATCCCTTTTGCTATTCAGGCCTACTGGTCAACGGTCAACAGTTGGGATTGGCAGGTTGCTTCATTTTAATAAACTAACTTGTTACAGTAGTTGTCTTGTGTTTTCAGATTTTTCAGTTTTCAAATAAAGCAATGACTGTAGGGGATATATCATTTTCTTTCCAATATATTGTAAGTATGTTTAAAGGTGCAGTCTAGTCACAAAAGGACACTGCTGAAACTCAAAAAGGGTTCGCACCTAGTCTGAAATTAACCTAACCCTTTACAACCCCATCAAAGTGAGGTTCAGTTGTGCAGCAGGTTGCTGGGGGAGGGTAAATCCACCTCTCTGTCTGTTTTAATTGGATAGTATTGGTTATCAATCTTCTTATGTCTCCTGAGCCATTGATTGGCTTGCAACGTGGGACCTTTTAGGTGGAAGATTTCAGATGGATTATCAGGTGACTGGAGTCGCTGTTTAAAAGCAACTCTGTATTGGCCTACCCTAACAACAGGATTTTGTGGGTTTATACCAATCATTTAATATAATTATTCAAGAAGATGCCGGTTGGCCAGTTCTTTCTTTTGCAGTTTTCTCATTGGTCTGTTTGGGTAGATGTTTTAGTGGTGTTTTCAGCGTTCTCTAAGGTTGCAGTGTGGGTGTACTTTAACAGAATATGAGCTTTTAAACAGAGTTTCACTGTGCATTTACTTTGAATTAAAAGCTTCTACATCATATTACAGGCCAATGAAATGAACTAGCTGTTGTGCTTTGGAATGGACCAGGCTGCTGGGTTCCTCACTCTTGTGTCTCTTCAAGTGTCTCTCCAAAAAGGCCCCCAACTATCCTGTGACAAAGAAATGCAGGAAAGCATTTCAATATTTAGGAAAGAACCTCTTCATGTGTCTGTCTAATTGACCCCAGAAATAAACTAACCATCTAAACCCAAACAACATGGGTCCCAATAACGCAGGTAGTATTTCCTGCTATACAGTTATTTCTTTTGCTATGATCCTGGTGATATGGAAGGGATTATGAAGCCACTTAAAATGAATATCAGGACTGTCGTTCTGAACCTGTAACCCGATACAGGAGACGTTCTAATCTCTATCTGGTTTATTTCGATTTAATATTCTGCTTAACAATTCATTGGCCTGGTGCAGAGGATGGAAGTGACGTAAGGAGGAGAGAGGGAGTAAGATGCACCAGCCTCCGGGTGCCTTATGGAGAACAACCAGTGAGGAGGAAAGTGAAAGGGAAACAGAAAGTGAGAGGAACATCGCACCCCAAAAAAGGGAGGACTGAAAAGAGGCAGCAGGAAGAGACATGGTACGCTGGGACCTCCTCTGTTTAATTGAATGATATGGCGGAAGGGAGAGACCAAAGAGGAGAGAGATTAAACAGAGGGAGGGAGGGAGGGATAAGCACGCTGCGTGGTATTAAGAGCGTAAGCTCCGTCTGGTATTTATAGCTCGGAGGGGCCGAGAGTCGCGGAGCAAAGGAACAACCATCTCCCTTCAAACACCGTGGGGAAAATCCTGTCAGAAACAAAAGCGGAGGGAACCCCCCCCACCGAATGTTTCATGGTCGGGAGGTGAGCGCGCCGACGTGACCGTCCGAAGAGGAGGATAGCGACGCTCGCTTGAGTGACACGTCATCAGCAGGAGCAGGAAGGCCAGCGAGGAGAGGACGAGGGCGTGCTGAGGGGCAGTACCACGCACCGCTCCGCGTCAGCACCGCGTCCGCTGGATCTGTCCAGGCCCGTAGGCGCCAGACTGGGTGTCGAGTGGCTCAGTGGCGGGCTACACGCGGTGTGTGTCTCCGGGCAGCCGTCGCTGTGATGTCGCTCATGACCTCCTGAACCCTCCTAGTGCTTACGTCGTTGGCATGGTCACGTGTCAGCACACTGCCGTTGACGGAGATCGTTTGGGATTGCTCGGGCCAGTTGCTGTTGTATTTGTTGTGGCAGAAGGTGACATAAAATTGGATTGTTATTGTTGTTGGAATGACGGGCATTGTACCGTCTCTACGAAGGTTTGGAATATTCCAGCTGAAAATAATGCTTGATACAAAGAGGTGATTGAAGCAAGGGATGATGGGATGGATACATAAATCTGGAGACGATTAAAGTAGTTTGTTTGGGACATTTCTTCAACAGACCTTCTACACGCTGATCTACATAATTGACATTCTTTTTTTTTAACACATCAACTCTGTTATACTTGTACCTGACAGACCACGGCAGGTGCTATAGCTGGATCCTTGGACAACCAGGTTTCTTTGGGGTTCATGGCTGCCGAGGGTTAGCAGGCCTAGGTCGAGCAAAGAGAGGTTCTTTTCAATGTTCTTTTTTTAACCTATTTTGTTGCTTACATTGTGTGTTCACATGGCAACAGACTGGAATCCGAACCACTGGAGCCTCCCCCTAGCTTGATTACTTGAGTGAATGACATCATCACCAAGGGACGCTTCCAGGACTCCTACCGAGCATGTTCTCTTTTTGACTTCCTCATTACCTTACCCAAGGAGTGCTTCATTTGCAATCTCTATCTCTATACAAAACAACGTCCTTTGCTTTTGAGGACTGAAAAAGGAATATAGTTGCTCACCTCAGACTCTTAACTGCCGAGCGTTTCCCCAGGCTGCTGTTTGCAACGTCTTGACAGGAAACAATTGTCAACCCGAGGAACGTAGCCCTGAGGTACCTTTTTTAAACCGAGGGAAGAGACCGAGAGAGAAGGACGCCGTATGAAGGAACGGCAGCTGTGAACCTGCCTGCAGAGCCACTGTCTTGACAGCTGCGTTTCAAAGTGCAGGCTTTCTGTCGCGCTGCGGGAACAGAGTCAGCGACACCGAGAGAGACCGTGCCTCAGTCCAGCAAGGAAGCCAGGGACAGGAGTGCCTGAGGGAGGGGAAAGGGAGGGAGGGAGGGAGAGGGTGTGGAGAGGCTGTCCTGATTTTCCGGAGAAGGGTGGGGCCAATGTGTGACTTTGACACCCACTTGTGAGAACGACTGCTCCAGGGTAGTGGGAGAACCGGGGGTTCTGACAGCAGGACCAGTGGAAGGTGAGGGGGACTGAGGGAGCGGCCGAATGGAGGCGACCCAGAAATAAGTCACCCTTCTCTAAGTCACCCGGCAGGGGAACTTGTCTCTGCTAGAAGTCATTTTTGGATGAATCAAATCCATTGGAACCGTCTCTTGTTTTAGGTAGAAACCAATTGGCTGTTGTTTGGTAGAATCAAATCCATCGGGATAGAGTCACCGGGAATAACTACTTCTCCGCTGACTGGTTTTATACCTGGACCTTCATAACTTGGACCGTCTTCCAATGTTGGGACCTGGTCTGGGTGATACATGACGTGATCACAGAGGCCAGGGGTAGGAGCGCGTGTCCGTGGGGGAGGTCCGTGGGGGAGGTCGGCCGGCAGGAAGTAGCATGTGGCGGGACTACCACAACGAGGTCAGCCTCAATGCTCACCTGCACTCTCTCATGTGCTGTGCAGGTCAGTGTTTGTCACGTTAGTTAGTGTGTGTGTGTACTGTCATTTTAAGGTGTGTGTTTGGCACTGTGAGTAGGTCGGTGTTGTGTGTGTGGCTCAACACATCAGGTGTGTTTTTGTTGTGTTTGGAAAGTGTGGAGGGGTGTGTACTGCTGAACAACGTCTCACTGTGTGTTGCAATGCGTGCCTTTCCGTGGCTGTCACGCATACAAAAGCATACACTCTCACACACTCCTTTGTGGCTTCATTGAATCGTTCCTTGGCAATGGACACGTCCCCACTGGACATTAGCAACTTTGTTTTCGTCTCTCTAGGGGCCGGTATTCCTGCTTCATATACTTCATGTATATGTATGTATGTATGTAGCCTTTATCCTGTTGAATACGCATGTCCCCAAGACAGCAGAATGTTTCACTGAGCAAGCTAGGCTTGATAACCTGGTTTGTTTACTAATGCAAGTTTCTGTGTTGAAATGATTTAGCAAGAGCATGTTGATGTGTGTGTGTGTGTGTGTGTCTCTGGCCCCCTGAATATAGTGTTTTTACTTAGTCATTGTGGGTGTGTGTTGCCCAACTTATTTTACTGCATTCAGGTATTTCACCTGCATTCCTCTCGAAAGATTGCGTTTTCACAGATAAGCCTTTCCTGTCAACTCAAATATCAGCCTGACTTGATCAAAACGAGCCCGACAACCGATAACAATTGGCACAAAGACCCCTTGTGCTTATGAACTGTAAGGACAAGGCCACTCTCTTGTATGGCCTCTGTGCCAACCACATCAACCGTTGAGCCAAGTGGGGAAAGGGAAGTATCTGCTGGAAGTCTTCTTTGATTGGTTGGAGACTGAGTTCATGCAGGGTGTGAGTTTCATTGCCTGAAGTGGAAATTTGAAATATTAGCATATGCTATTAATAGATGGGATTAAGATGTAATATTTTTTACTATCATTTTCTTTTCAAGTCAGCTCCGCATCTTTGACCTTACTAGCAAGAGAAATCCTATTTGATGGATGGGTCGAACATAAACTGACAAGGCGGGAAATCCAAAGCCGGTCCTGGTTGTTTCACATAGATATGAGGAGGAAGAATGGTGAAAGGAAAGGGGAAGATAGCGACAGCCAAGCTGTTATCAGGCACCATACTGGGAATGGCTGTGTCATTCCTCTGGCCTCTGGATGACGCAGTCTGAAGCTCAGAATAGAGAGAAACAGAAATAGGCCTGGTAGATTGAAACGCATTGTACCAAAAACCCCTGGCGCTAGCCGGAACGAAACTCTCACTGCTCGCCTTTCTAAAACGAGTTGACGAGATTGTGAATACAAGAGGAGTGCGTGTGTGTCGTCTGTCAGGGCAGTCTTTGTAAGTGCTGAGTTTGTCAGTGAGAGAACATGTAAAGGTTGTGTCAACACCCCTATTTACCATTGATGATGTCAGCCACATGAATGTAAATACACAGCCTTATGGCCCTGATTGTCTCAACACCAATCCTCCGTTAATCACAGCTTGCCTGAATGTTATTACACTGTGGATATTTGGTTAATCATCTGCATGCCACAGATACAAAACTGATAGAGCCTGGTGGTTTCGTCTGCTGAACACTGAACAAGCAAGTTGTTAAATAGAAACTTAATAAAATGCTGATAACCATGAAAATGCTAATAACCTTAAAATGTGGGCCAATTGACTGTTGACTCGAGTGACATTAATTTTTAAAATGGTTCATCATCCAACCGTTCCTATTATGAGTCCTGAAGTGTGGCCAGTGAAGAGGGCTGGTTAGCCAAAGACGGGTAAGATCCTAGCTGTGATACTGGGACAACCTAAAACAGGCACAGTCGCGCTCACATAACACATGCTTTAAGCCTTTACTTGCACACTTACTGACAGCGTACGGTGCCTTCGGAGCATTAAGACAATCATGCTCTGGGAAGGAAGTTGGAGTAAAGAGTCAAAAGTAAGGGGAAGCGGAGTAAGAGCCCATGTGCCACTTATGTTGAACTTGTGCCAGACTGTTGTGTCATGTCAGTACAGTCAAACTATCTTGTGCGGTTTGGCACGATTCTAGGTGTTATATGTTTAGTGTCTGGGTATGCATGTGCAGAAAAAATAAAATACCCTTCTAATAACCATAACATGCTAATAACCATAACATGCTAATAACCATAACATGCTAATAACCATAACATGCTAATAACCATAACATGCTAATAACCATAACATGCTAGCCTTAAAATGCTAAGCATAGAATGCTGTGCGGGCCCACCAAAAGCCTGATCAGGCGGGAATCTCCCAGAGCAGCAAAGCTTTCCCGCAACGTACATATAACGAAGTCAGCGGAAGAGACGTGTTGGAGGAGAGCGAATCTTAATGAGGAATGACGCAGCGTTGTACAAGATTCCCTGTGGTTGTGCTTATGTAACCAACCCACCGTTTCCCTCTCTTTGTTTCCAGATGAGCGAGACCGGGTGCAGAAGAAAACCTTCACCAAATGGGTCAACAAACATATCATCAAGGTATGATACAGTGTCACAGTGGCCTCTTGTTTGTTGGACACACACACATGCATACCTACATACCTACATACTTACATACATAAAATGTTTTGGAGCCTCCCAGAGAACCTCTTCTGTAACCCGACCCACCTGCCTAGATTTTGTCCTGAAAGCAACCTGAAAGACTTACAATAAAATCATTTAATTCATGCCTACAGATGTAATTAGTCTGTCAGTCTTAACCTCAATCTAATGCATACATTTGATTTTTGGCTTTGAAGCATTTACCTTTACAACTCTATGGACAGTGTGAGCATGCAATCAAATACCACACGCCTTTCTGCTGACCCTATTCACAGGCTGTCCATCCATGGTCAGTCAGGTTGTTGTTCTTATCCAAAAAACCTTCCAAATACACTGCTCAAAAATATTAAGGGAGCACGCAATCAACACAGTATAACACCAAGTCAATAAACGTTTGGGATATCAATGTGTCACGTTAGGAAGCATAGGCGATTGTGAATCAATGTCACCTGTTTTGGTGCAAATGAAAGTGACAACAGGTGGAGAGGCAACCCAACCCCCAAAAAGAGAATGGTTTTGCAGGTGGTGGCCACAGATTATTGGTTTCTCCTAATCTTTCTTTGGTCTCTCCTTATCCTTCCTCACTGATTCTTCCTTAGTTTTGTGTTTAGCTAGTGTTTATGTCATTACTGCATGAGGCGCCTTTGCGAGAAGGTTTGGTGCCTTTGCAGGAAGGTTTGCATGGAGGAGATACCAGGAGACGAGCCATTCGACAAGGAGCAGAACTGGTATTTGATACTATTTTACACAGCCCTCCATGTGCTAGCCATCCTCAGACCTTATGCTGGTGCAGTGGGCCCTGGGTTCCTCCTGGTGCAGGACAATGCCCCGCCTCATGTGGTCAGAGTGTGTAAGCAGTTTCAGGTCTGGGAGGATATCCCCCAGGACACCATCCTCCATTTCATTAGGAGCATGCCCAGACGATGCTGAGAGAGTGCTTACCGGCATGTGGGGGCCACACACACTACTGAGTCACAATGTGAGTTGATGGGATGATTCACTTCAATTGGAACACCCTGTGATTTCAATTGTTTACTATGATTTTCGGTGCTGGGTTGAGACATTTCTCTGTGAGCTAAAACGTTTGCTAGTAAAGTAGCTTTATTTCATATAAACCCTTTACGACCGGAAAAGTAATAGTTCTGAACATCAAGCCGACTCATTGGTTAAAATAGACTTTTCATTCCACCGCTGGTGGTTCCAATGCTATCTCAACACTGTCACCCCCTCCTAGTACTGAGGTACACATAGATCAGGGAGCATTAATGTGGAATGGCCAGACTGACCTCATAACTCAGCTCTCTAGTGCATTGCGTTTCTGCACTATATTTCGTGTTAGACAACATTTAACAACGTTTTGTTGGCGTTACAGAGAGTCCCTCTTATTGGAAGAGGTTTACTGACTTAACTGACCGACCGGGGTGGAGGGAGAGGGGAAAAGAAAATGGAGACTTGTGGATGGAGGAAGATGAATTGGGTAGCAGAGGGAGGAATGAAAGAACAGATGAATGTCTCGCAGTAGTGGAGGGGTTAATAACCCCAGGCCTGGATCTATTACTATTTCATATGCGTTATACATTTTAAATGGGATTCCCCAAGTACTCGTTATCACTTGGAGTTGAATGGTATGGAGTTGAATGGTATGGAGAGTTGTGGCGTATAGCGTTGTGGCGTATAGCGTTGTGGCGTATAGCGTTGTGGCGTATAGCGCTGTGGCGTATAGCGCTGTGGCGTATAGCGTTGTGGCGTATAGCGTTGTGGCGTATAGCGTTGTGGCGTATAGCGTTGTGGCGTATAGCGTTGTGGCGTATAGCGTCGTCCTTGTGGTTTCACCATAACATCCCTGTGGTGCCGCCATGCATTAATGCCAATAGGATTGCTTTTCCAATCACCATGCACATTCGTTTTTTGAATGATGCCCGGGTATCTACATCGGGATCCCTACTAGCTGTCACCCTGGCTTGTTTTCCTGTGTTCCAACGTGTCACACAACACAGACATTAGACATGTACCACCCTTGGACTGAATCCGTCTTAGACACTATTTATCATAGATATGGAAAGAATAGTTTTTCTTTTTTTTTTTTGTCCTGCCCAGTCTGGTTCCTGTAGACAGTCCACGCTAGTGTAGGTGTTTCCCTAAACACGTCAGTATGAGACCCCCACGCACACTCTGAATTGAGCCCTCTGTCCATCTCTATAGGTACCTCATAACATGGTCAGTCCAGAGTCCATCTTTGCCGTTTTGTTTGGCTTTAACTAATGACATCACTGAGATTGACAAGTCTCCGTGTGTGTTTATTACAATGAAACCTGTCTCCTGACATCAGCTGACAGACGGAGGGACAGGTGGTTTGTCTGAGTGTGTGTTATGCAGTGTGTTTGTGTGTGTCTATAACCTTATGCGTGGCTGTGTTCGTCCGTTTATTTTTCTGGCCGGACAAAACACCCTAAATCAGCAGTCAGTGCAAAAGTTTACAATCACCTTTTGGCAGCAAAATAATGTCCCATATTGGCCTGCCCCGTATTTATATACATGACCCTAAGCATGATGGGATGTGAATCACACCTCTGTCTGGTCAAGGGACCACCCTAGAAATTCTCAAAATTCCAATAAATACCTTTCTAGACTATGTTCACACTGATTGACAACCGAACATTGTTGATTTGTCTCATTGCTGAGTCGTCGCGATGCATCTCTAGAATGGAATGGAGGTGACTTGAACAGAGGCGACATGTAAATTGCTGTCTGAATCATGCAGACTGAGAAATATTTCCAGTAATTTGACTGAAGATGACTGAAAACGAACGCACGCACACACAGATCATTTTCAGTATGTGATCATTAACAAGGCAACACATCGTCTGTAAAAGGGGCCTGTGGTTAGACAACATCTACAGTCAGATCGCCTTCATAGACCGGTTGTAGATAGACGCAATTCCGTAGACAGAAGCATAGTCGTAGACAGATACAACAGAAGGATGTCTTATTATTCTTCCCTCTGTTCTCCTGGTCCTATGTGGGGGTTAGGCTACCTAGCAGAAGGCTCTTATGTTCCCTCCAAACGCTATAATACTGAGTCACCCAGCTGGGGAGATGTCTCTTGACCAGTAGGGCAGAGGAGGCTTACAGTCCTGTGGTTTTTGGGTTGTCTTGTTATAAAGGTGACAGCGCCCTCTGCTGGCTAATCTACTCAGGACAAAAATGAACTGTTGACTGCATTTCTACAACTTGCGCTGTTTGCTGCTGCACTGCATTGGGTTATTTAATGTGACACAGTGGCCGTATTTGCATTGATCTACCTATAGCCTGGCTTTGCCTCTCGTGCCTGCTTAACTTGACTCTGAAAGATGCCGTTATCTACTGCCAGCCGGTGCTTTAGCCATGACCCTGTCCTACCCAGGACACACAAGGACTCCAGTTTGAAGCAAACGCTTAACCCCAACGCTTAGAATTGAGTTAGGTCAGTACACATGCAACCCCCTCTGCTGCTAGCCTGTCCTCTATTGCTAGCCCCTCCCTTTCAGCTGTCAATCATTTTAAGGTAACCATTGAGCACCATGGGAGTTTAATCTCTCTCAGGTCTGGTATAAGGCTGCTTTGACCCTGACCATCTGTTCCCACAGAAGACTTTAAAATACTCCTTTATTTGTCTCAGATGAACGCACAGAGAGTAATGTTAGTACCCTCACCGAACTTAATCTAGTTTTTAGTTCTAGGCGTCTCAGATTATCTGTCCCTCACTGAACACCAACAATACAAAACAATAGCTTTCAAGTGTTAGCTGCCATTTCTATAGTGCCATAAGTCCAGTCAAGAGTGTCTGGGACTTCTAATGGAGATTTACTAGTACGGAAGTCTAGAGTCTAAGCCTATTCACAATATCTATTATGTTAACTGGCCTTTCTGTCCTTTCTCTGTTTCTCAACATCTTTCTTTCTGTCTACTTTCTCTCCCAGTACATATTTGCCTCTCTCTCTTCTCTCTGTCTCCCGACCTATACCTCTATTTCTCACTTTCACTCACTCTCTCTCCTCTGACCTGTCCCCCCCCCTCTCCTCTGTCTCCTGACATGTCTCTCTCTCCTCTGGCTCCTGACATGTCTCTCTCTCCTCTGTCTCCTGACATGTCTCTCTCCTCTGTCTCCTGACATGTCTCTCTCCTCTGTTTCCTGACATGTCTCTCTCTCCTCTGTCTCCTGACATGTCTCTCTCCTCTGTCTCCTGACATGTCTCTCTCTCCTCTGTCTCCTGACATGTCTCTCTCTCCTCTGTCTCCTGACATGTCTCTCTCTCCTCTGTCTCCTGACATGTCTCTCTCCTCTGTCTCCTGACATGTCTCTCTCTCCTCTGTCTCCTGACATGTCTCTCT
>JACXGK010003930.1:20492-30910 GCA_016801125.1 Novumbra hubbsi | reverse complement strand
TCTCTGTCTCCTGACATGTCTCTCTCTCCTCTCTCTGTCTCCTGACATGTCTCTCTCTCCTCTCTCTGTCTCCTGACATGTCTCTCTCTCCTCTCTCTGTCTCCTGACATGTCTCTCTCTCTCAGAAATGCTCCGTTGCCTCAGCTAAAAGTCGTGTCACAGTCAGCTGTGAATGACACCATAATTACCCTCAATCTCATTTCCTTTTCAAATGTCAACAGTCCATTTTCTCCCAGTCCTCCCTCTAATCCTTCACTGTTAGCTCCGAGCTGTTCAGCCTGTCATTTGGGGTCCATCAGTTGGTCTGAAAAGATGGCCCGGTTTCTCACAAAGGCCCGTGGCATAGGCCTGGCAAAGCTGCTGAGTCACCATGCCGACGGTTCTCCCCAGACACCCTGTGCGGCCGAGACGCCACGCAGGGTCACAGCCGGAGCGCAGGACCGTCGCCCTGGCAACCTGGGTCCCTAGGAGCGTCTCCTATGTCATCAGTGTTGCATAAATGCTGGGATGTAATTCCCCTCTCTTCCCCCCTCTCCCCCCCAGGTGAGGAAGCACATCACAGACCTTTACGAGGACCTGAGGGATGGACACAACCTGATCTCCCTCCTGGAGGTCCTTTCTGGGGTCACCCTGGTAAGACACACACGCAGTCCCACCTATCCACGTATTTTCTCACACGCGGTGTCCTGTCCCAGTACACCATGCCATGCCCTGACTGGATATAAATGCTTGTTTTCTGTTACATCTGCGCTTTAAAAAAAATCTGTGAATTCAAAATGTAGATTGACTGGGTTTAAATATGTGGATTCAGGCATTCAGTGCGTCCTGACTACAAGGGACCTACCTCAACCCGTATTAGGCCCTTCCCACAACCAGTACCAGGCCCCTCCCACATCCCCTAGCAGACCCCTCCCACTACCCATACCAGGCCCCTCCCACAACCCCTACCATGGCCCCTCGGATCTACTCATTTCTTACCAGTGCCTCTAACTACCAGTGTTAGACATTTCATCAATTTCATGTTATATACTCTATATAGTATATTTCTGTTAGACACTGTATTTCCGTGACTGTGAGCCAATGATAATAATGACATGTGAGGGGTGGGGAGACGGGATTCACCCAGAGTCCGTGATGACGTGTGGTAACTCGGTGACAGACGGGCGGGTGGGCTGATGTGGACAGACTGCTGACGGTGGTCCACCTGGGTGCTGACTCCTGAACCGTCTGGCTGACTTAACGTCACCCTCCACCAACCCGGGGAGTCAGACCGTGTTGAAGGGAGAGTGGTGTGCGTGTGTGTGTGCGGCCATTAGAAGAGCTTTTGTAATTGTTTTCGGAAGCTGGCCTGTCAGCAGATTTAATTCATTTTCTGTTGCCCCAGCTGCTTGTTCATTACATATTTGCACCTCATTTTCACTTTCTCCTTGTCTGTGATCTCTCTCTCTCTTTTTGTGTATTTTTTTTTCGAGCTTCATCTTCATCTCAACACAATTATTATTTATGTCCGTTCCATTTTCTCCTCACTCTCTTTCCGCCCGCCTCTCCTCATCCTCCTCGTGGACGCTAGCAGCTCAAGGGCGTGTCTACGCTGCGGAGGGCGTGTGTGTCCCGCGCCCCCCCGGTCATCTCGCTGGGGGGGGAGGAGGAGGACGGAGCCCAGGGAGTACGTTGACCCGCTGCATGCCTCCGGGACCCCTAGCGCCCTGTTAGAAATAAGACCTCAAAGACCCGTTTCCAGACCCGCCCAGATACGCTCAAAGACGCAGACGCATGGCACTTAAATGGCTAGGAGTTCTACTGGCAATGAGAACTTGTCCCACAGACTCCAGTTACTGCCAATTCTTATATTTATGTTAAAAGGATTATCTGCAAAGATATGTCCAAGATGTGTCCAATTGCAGGTGACACTAAAACGCTCCAGAACACTTTTTTTTTAAACACATTTAACGTTTTAGGAGAAGTTTGTGTAGGTTCAACTGTGTGACAGGTGACCGTGTAATTTAAAGGTTGTTTTTAGGGGGGAGGTGCTGAGTTTGTTTCAGCTGGAAAGACTGAGAAGCCTCGCTGGTTCAAAATATTGACTAAACCATTTGTGTTGTCTGGGAGTGGTTTTAGCACACCAGCTCAACACCAACATTTTAGCAGCAACTTGTTATCTAGAATGACGACCATCTTCTCAGACGGGCGAGTTGAAGAACCTTTGGGGGGTTTTCCATTACATAACCCTTCATGAAATCATGTGGTTGTCTGTCCACTGAAGCGAGATAAAAGGTAGTTGAGGCATTTATTTTTGTCATTGAACAATCTCTACATTTCATTGACCCTTGTGTCCATACTTGGATAACCAATGAGTAGACGCCAGAGGTGGCATCAAATTAAACCCAGTTATATTGTTGTGCCCGGGAACATGGCTACTAGTGGATGGGCACTGTAAGTTTATATGAACTGATAAAGACACCATTTACATATTTTCCCGCGAAGGCTTAGAGATTTAATTCTGTAATAAAAAGCGCCATAGAAGCGAAAATAGGTTTTTGTTATTACGTGTACATTTATTTTTCAATGCTCATTCTCACCATGTGTCCGGTATTTAAGTGTGTCCATTGTAAGACTGGGGTCTGTATGACACACTCTCATACCAGCAGTACAGTGTGGCTAAGACAGACATAACATGTCCTCACCATTATGCTACCAGACTTCCTTCAACTAAATTCATGTGGAGTCACGTCAGCGTCGTGGCCAAGGCTTTGTAGCGGCCTTCTCCTCCCACCCCCTTTCCCTGACCTCCTACTCTGCATGGTTCTAAACGGTTTGTCCCGAGTGCTTCCTATTGGCTTGCTGAAATACTGCTTTGCGACGTTTGTGGAGGTCACACGCACTCCCACTTTACGCACTTATTGCAGCATTGCTGTGTGTGTGTGTGTGTATGTGTATGTGTGTGTGTGTGTGTGTGTGTGTGTATGAGTGTTCTGTAGCACTTTTAGTCCTTGGCTGAAGTGTGTGGGTCAGCCAGCCAAGGTGTGTGAGTTTTTGATAGAGAATAAAAGGGGAAGGGGCTGGGGAAAAGTGTGTGTGTGTGTATTAGAATGGTTTTAGACTGCCTTAACTAGCATGGTTTGCCAATGCGTATTTCCTGGTTTGCGGATGGTTTTTTTTGGGTTGTTTTTTTTGCTCTGCTGTGAGGATGCTTGTTGGCCTGTCTTTGACAGCTGTTGACAATAGCACCCCCTAGGATAAAGTACTGGTATTACAGCGGCCTCTGCATTGTTTTCCTCTCACTGCACTTTTCAATTGGGAACGCTACTTCTCACTGCTTTTTGTCCCTCTCCCTGGTCAGCCCTGGGACTGAGAACAGGTTCTGTTTTCCCTCCGCTAATCTTGTTCTTCTCTCTCCGTTTTATTTTTCCCAGCCCAGAGAAAAGGGTCGCATGCGGTTCCACCGGCTGCAAAACGTCCAGATCGCCCTGGACTTCCTCAAACAGAGACAGGTACCACTGAACCGCATCAACCACTACAGCCTCTGGAAGTACACATTGACCCGGACTAGGTCTGAATATGGAAGCAGTTATCATTATCTATGAATAAACCATCAAGGTGATCTCTGTCCCTGTGTCTCCACGCGGGTCGGCTCTGACTGGGCCTCTCAGGGGACTATAGCCAAGCCTCACGCTGACTGACACCTTGCTCTTAAAGGGACACCCGCTCTCACTAGACAGCTCCACTGAACGCTTCCTCACGTTTTTTCGGTATAGTTTTATTCTCACAGATAAACCCAAAAAGGATTCGTTCGGCAGCTAGTAAGGGCTCACATAGAAATGTAACCCTGGATTCCTTCCGGGTCACATCAGGGAGCAGCAACTGACTTGCTAAGAACAGGAAGCGTGGGGTCCCAAACTTCTGGGGGGGTCTGAGTTTGCTGTTGAGTTTGAATCTTGATGGAAAAATCCAGATTGCGTTAGCAGCGTGTTAAGGTAGAATGTGGTTGGGAAGAGCAGCGTACAAAATGTAGCATTTGGGAACACAAGTTCGTTTTCTTTTCGTTGAACCTTCGTAGTTGCCCCACTAAGACCGTTTCCCACACACACACTACTGTTGATTAACCCTTCCCTCACCGCTTTCCCTCTGTATCCCTCTCTGGTGTGTGATCCCCGGCTCCCCCTGCATCCAGGTCAAACTGGTGAACATCCGGAATGACGACATCACCGACGGCAACCCCAAGCTGACCCTGGGCCTCATCTGGACCATCATCCTTCACTTCCAGGTCAGTGCGGCTGTGTTCTATTTCAATGTCATGGCAGGTCTGCTTCGCTTCTCTGTTTTTATCTGATAGCGGAAAGAAAGGCAGAATAATCTGAGGGGTTATAATTGAAAAAATAATCGTTCAAAAAGTGGTGAATTGTCGCTTTCTTTAGGCGTTGTTTGTCTGGCCGGCTCAATTTAATTTTTTCCCCCATTGGCTGTAATGAAGAGAGAGTGTTAGTGCTGGAGATTCTAGGCTAGCTGTTGTAGGCTAATGGCAGACTGCTTCATACACATTGCAGGCCAAGCTTCCAGTTCATTCATGTGGCATGCTAATGTTAGAAAGCTGTGTTAGTCTTCCTCAAAGATTTTGTCAGTCTCTTAAAAGTGTGGGAGACAAACTACTGTAATTGGACCAGGCGATCTGAATGTTCACATTAAGGAAGTTAGAGATTGCCTATTCGTTATGAAAGTTAGATGTTACCTGTCCTTTATGGAAATTAGTAGTTACCCATCCAGTATAAAAGTTAGAGGTTACCTATCCATTATGAAATGGATGTGCACGCGTGTGTGTGTGTGGGTGTGTGTGAATGCCCGCACACTGGCTGGCTTTAAGTTAGCAGTTTGCTCGTCACAAAACCAGAATAAATCAGCTATGGTTGTTATCTTTCTGTTGGGATTTTATATCCTTAGACACATTTGCAGAGTGTCACAAACAGCTTTGGTTACTGTAGCCGTTACCATGTTGTGGAAAGTACCCTTGAGAATGTCAGTCTAGGTCTCAAAGTAGCATCACCATAGAGACACACACAGTGCCAAACAGCCACACACGCATACGCCGCTCCAAAGCCTCACACCCACCACACAGGGGCACTCATATACACAGACAGAGACACACACAGTGCCAAACAGCCACACACGCATACGCCGCTCCAAAGCCTCACACCCACCACACAGGGGCACTCATATACACAGACAGAGACACACACAGTGCCACAGAGCCATACACACAATGGCACTCACATACACAGACAGCGACACACACAGTGCCACAAAGCTACACACGCATTGGCACTGCTGGCTCCATAAACCAGGTTGTATACTGAATAGTAGTCAAGGCCGAAAACGTGTTTGCATGAATCAGTCAAGCGAAACCGAATGCACCCATTGTGTCCTTCACACAAATAAAGCTCCTCGGCAAAACCATATCTGTCTTTAATGTCAAGCTTCTCAGTAAAAGGTATTTTGCCATTCAGTCTACTTGTATAACCGCTTGGTTTTGACCGCTCAGTAACCTGTCTTCATTATCTGATCTGTACAATCAGTTGTAGTTCCCATGACCCACCACTAGGATGCACTGTAGGCGGAAATCAGTGACAATAAAAGACTACATCACTTCACAAGGTGACACCGGCAAGCCGGTTACCACGGAGACGCAGCGCGTGACTCCACAGCCACTTCAATCAGAATGATTCAGCAGAACAGAGGGATGTGATGTGGGGTGGGGGAGGAGGGAGGAGGGAGGAGGAGGAGGGAGATATCTCAGATCTGATGGATAGCGTGGGGCCCAAAATTGACTGGTGCACAGCTCGATAAATTACAGATGAAGAAATGGAACAGCAATTGAAGGAGAGCAGGATAGTGCTGTGGTTTCACTCTTCCTGGATAAGGGGATAGGACAGAGGGATTACCCAGTCCACATGAGAGGGGAACTTTGAAAGCCAGATCTTTTTGGCTCAGTCATTCTCCAATTCATCCGTGTATAAACATAAAAGAAAATCCTGTTACCACTGTGAAGTGTCTGAACAGCGCATTTGTAAACTGTGATTTTTCTAGGCAAAATTGTCTTTTTTAGTACCAAATGCCATGTTAGAATTTTTTCATCGTACGTGGTAAGGGTTCGAGGATGAGGGCATCATAGTTTTACATGGTAAAAATCAATAACATTGGCCAGAACCAAAGTGGTGGGAGAAGTCACCTCAGGACACTTCCCCCGCTGACGCTCGCCCCAGCCACCCTGCCATAAGATCCCGAGTGGTTGGAGGAGCGCGTGTCGTTCGGCCATTTCCAAAATGTTTCATTGGACGAGACGAGTTACTGGGTAGAACCACAGGCCAACAATGCAGCACTCTGTCATGTCTAGTCAGACCTTATTGTTGCTCATTTAGCAAAGGGTTAGCATCTCTCTTGGCCACACGCCGGACATGTTGCCGTCTCAGCGGATGTCCTTCACGACACCAGCCACCTCAGTTTCATTTGAAACACACCGTGCCCAGTACAACCTCCCTCAAGGCATTCCTGTCAGACAGTCGTAATCCGTCAGAGGAAGGCAGGGTTTGGCCACCAGACAAAGGTTTGAATGCGGTTTCAAATGGATGAATTTTTCTGATGGACGTATTCAGATGGGTTTCACGTGAAAACACAAACGGATGAACATCACAGTGCGTTTAGAAATATGATTGGAATGTGTGCGAAAATACTGAAATAAGTTGGCTCAAATTCACTTCCATGGTTTTAACCAAGGTTTTTGTACCTCAATACATATTCAAATAATCGAATTCAACTTTAAATACTGTCCATCTCAACTATTTTCAATTGAGGATACTCTGCTACAATATCCACTCAATACTCTAAGGGAGTGGACAAACAATTAACAATGTAAAGCGGTATATTTTGTCAAAATATTTGGCAGTGATGGATAATTCTACAAACTAGTGTGGTTTGATGCAGCAGTATTGCATGGCTGGCTGCAGATGCTCAATGCCTCCACTAGGAGTCGTCATATATCACCGCATCACAGATGACCTGGCACTATCACAACGCAGTCAGCCAACTACACACCAATCCTCTCACTATTCCCCGCCTTTCCTAGAGCTGTGGCTGCATGCAATTGGCTAACCCACTCTGGGTTGTTGCTTTAATTTGTGCTTCTTTAGTTCTTGCCCCGATTAGAACCTTTAATAGAAAACACATCATTCTGGGCCCAGAGTTGACATGCTTCTGTGAAAGCAGCTTTATTTATATGTGAACTATTAGAAAAAGACCAGGATCAGCTTTGAATACTGTATTTTATTCAATGATATTTAGAAGTGACTCATTAAAACTGACCTCATAACAACCCATTCAACTTTTACCAGCTTAGATGGAGAGGGAGGGTGGATGAGGGACTGCTTTGTCCTACTGACGAAATACCCTTTATATTTGAAGTGTATGTGTACAGTCTGTCGTCAATATATAAAGCATTTACCACACATTTCATCTGCTCACATTTCACACTACTCTAATCCATGCACCATGAAACATTTGAAACAAATCCGCTCTCCTTCACCACCTATAATCACAAATTGTTACTTCAATGGCCATATTGGTCAGTAAACTACTAAAGTGTGTGACAGCCCTGCAGTCTGAATGTCAATGCTGGCATGCGATTGGTCCGTGGGGCCAGGTTCAAGTTCCTGATTGATAGAGCCATGTCAGTAACAGGCTCGAAATAGTTATTTCTGTGGCAACATTTTTAAACCGAAAGCCGAGCAAACTCTTCAGTCCATTAAACACCCTCTCCGTGTAAAACATTGCATGCCACAGCTAAAAAGGTGAAAGAAAGAGATTCTGCATGGCAACATGACAACCTTGTGAATAAGTTAATACAACTGTGCACATTTCCCCGCTACTTTACGAACTAGTACCGAAACACTGCCGGCTTCCAACTTTTACTAATTGGTCGGGAGGGGAGGGCATCCAGCTCCTCCTGTATCCGTCGTGAAGGCCCGAAGCCTGCGGGGATGTGATTAGTGTCTTGGTGTGTGTTTCCACCGTGGGGTAATAGAGCTGTGAGTTGGACTTGCGTAGCGATTCGTTGTCACTGCAGAATGCTATTGGTTCATCCTGTGATCCTCAGTGTTGATTGGGCTCTGGGTGGAGGTCTCCAAACGGTCACTCGACGCCGCAGGTCTTTTCGGCGTGTGTCTAACGGTGTGGGCGCTGTTCGTTGTGTGTTTGTGTAGTCGTTCACCACCCACACACGGATAGGTAGGTGTGTGTGTGTGTGCATGACCATACAGCACCGACACTGTGTTCCCGCTGAAGGCAGGGTCTTCACGTCTGGTTGCCTGTGTGTTAAAAGGGCTCGTTAGTGAACGGGATGGATCCTGAACTGGTGCAAAGGCTCTCTCGTATTCTCTCTTATCCCTCCCTCTCAGCTCTTCCCTTGCTGCCGTTACAGCCGGTCTTTCTCTCTTTTCAGCTTTTCAGCATTAATACTTTACCCCCCCCCCCCATCTACTGAATTTCATCCCAAGGCCCCTCCTATCCTGGAGGTGGAGGAATAGATGGAAAGAGAGAAAAGATCAGAAACAGATTGAGGTGCTCTCTGTGTTGCAGAGGAGCAACAATCCAATTTCAATTCGTTTTATTTGACAGTAGCATCCAGTCAACTGGGGAAGCTTTTGGGTCAACCCTGTGTGTGTGTGTGTGTGTGTGTCTGTGTGTGTGAATGACACCGCGCTTTCACATGCGTGTGGTTGCTTTCTGAGATCACATAAGCAGCAGAGTGTGTGCCAGAGAGAGAGGCAGGGAGGGCGTGAGGAAGAAGCGGATAGGAGGAGGAGAAAAGAGAACGGACGGACGGGGGGGGGGGGGAGAGAACGAGAGCGGCAGTAGAGGCTGTGGAGCTGCAGCAGCCCTGAAGATAAAGCCTTTCACTCTGCCGGCGCATGACTGGGAAAGGACCACAGATACCAGCCAGCGATAGAGGCAGGAACGCAGGCTGCCCGTCGTACCGTGTCCCCCGGCTTCCCCTGGAACAACAGGCCTTGGCTCACATACGCACATGCGCGCGCAAACACAGCTGCCGGGTGGATCGCCCAGCCCTGCGGGGAGCACACACACACTCTCTCCTGCGCTGCGCAGGCGCACTTCACAACTCCTCTCGGTACACCGTATCAATTGGATCAATACGACCGGGGCCGTCTGACGGGGGACCTCGCTCTCCCCTCGTCCGCGTCCTCCTCGTCCTTCTCCGCCTCGTCCGTCTGCGAGCGGCGACAGAGCGGCGCAGCACAGGGACCCGTCCTCTGCCGTCGCCTCACCCACTCGACCTGCTCCTCCTCAGGCAGAGTCGGGAGGACATCTGTGGGACACCAAGGACCTGACCAACTACGGCCCGGTTTTGCCTGGAAGTGGTCTGGCGGGCTTTACCGTGCCCCTGACCAGCCAAACACTGGCAATTGGACCAGAGGGCACGAGTGAAGCGGGTGTGCCTTTGTAACCGACGCTCGTTCTGCCTGCTTGTCTGTCTGCAACGTTTCTGCACCGCAGGCTTGTGGATTGGCACTGAGAGTGAATGCTTGTGTAGTGGAGCAACGGCCTGATCGAGACTGCCGCCTGAAGGCAAAAGCCCACCCGGCTGACGGACTGTGACGCGAATGGAGATGGAGTGAGGGCTGAGTGATTGGATAGCACCAATCCACCGGCGCAATCTCCCTGGAATCCTTTGTCGGGGGTGGGATGAGGTCGAAGCTGGTCTGCGGGGGCTTTGTGGGGAGCTAAAGGTTGGGTCTCCGCTCCCTAATTTGACGTGCTATGGATGTTTACTTGCCCTAGTACTGGACACAGGAGGAAACGGCAGCAGCTTCTTGAGTTGTCAGGCTTTTATATGAGACAACGCTACAGGTATGAAATCACCACTAACCTTTGATTGTAGTTGTTGAGGGGTAGCTGAAGGCATATCAACCAGAGACATCCACATCCAGCACATTCTAATTGACTGTCTGATCATTGAACTGTCCCCGGGGGTGCCCGTTCTCAACAAGGGCCTCTCGTGGGTGACGACAGCATCAACTCTGTGTAGTCAGGCGTCACATGACACAGCGTTTGCGCGTTCAGCGGGACTCGGCAACTGCGGCGCTGACGCTATCGCCTCGGTCACCACCGGTGACCACCGTCAGACTGCGAGCAGACGGCAAGCCCCCTTAACCCAGAGTTGGAGAAGGATTAATAATATATGAAGTGGGATACTTGGAGGGGAGCCTGGATAAGGTACTTGGATTACATTACCTCCGGATCGACAGGGAAAACAAATCACAAACAAACCCGCCAGTGTGTCTGTCTGCATAACGTGACGAATGAAGCTGAATTGCCGGTGACGTCCGCCCCCCCCCCCCCCCCCCCCCCCCCCC
>JACXGK010003930.1:0-20392 GCA_016801125.1 Novumbra hubbsi | reverse complement strand
GGCGCCGGCCCGTTGAAGTTTTTCCGGCCTTACTGCTCTTGAGGTGAGTGCTTGTGGCCTCGGACGGAGCGCATGTGGGGGCAGGTGTGATCGCTGTGTTGCCGGAGAGACTTGAAGCAACAGCTGCAGAATGAGGGCACTTGGTTACATCACAACGAAGAGTGCTGTTCAGTAGGTTCCATTTGTCCATCATTTTTTGCCTGTTTGGACATCTCTTGTTTTTTCGGCCTTCGCTCCCCCCGTGTTCTGTCTGTGATGGGGAGCTCGATGGGTTGCGTGAGGCTTCCTCGGGAGAGAGGACACGGCTTCCCTCCGCTGTCCCCCAACCCCAAGCGTCGGCTCCGCTTCCGACGGAAGCGCAAGGGGAAAAAGCCAAAAGGAGGCTCGTCGGTTGTCTCGGAGGCGGAGAGCATTCGGATAAGCAACATACCTGAAGAAGAGGATGAAGAGGAGGACAAAGGCACAGTCACAGAGGCAACCACCGCCTCGTTCAACACCATGAGCGACGTTGGCGCCAAAATCACCAATTTGACCGTGCCTCACGTCCAAACTCAATCCAGACTGCCCCTGCCCAGTGCCCTCTGCGCCGATTCCACCAGCGACAGTATGGGGGGGCTGGGTGGTAGCCGGGTCTTGGAACTGTCCCCCGAGCCAAGTCCAGTGTGGAGAAGAGTTTCTTACCCCGGGACCGGGAATGACGGCGGAGGGACCGGCGGTACTGTCGACGCTTCCGGCGGCCAAGAGCTGCCCAGTGACTCACCGACCCCGGACCACGCCGAGGAGGCCCAGGTGCACACCACGCCCGGCGGGGGGCGGGTCTGCAGAGTCAGGGAGCGGGAGCAAGGTGTCCTGGAGAGGCCCTGCGTGCTACGACCCAAAAGAGGAAAGGGAAGTGAAAAGAGACGAGAAAAAAGTGTGAAAGAGAAGGTGGAGGATGAGGGTGGGGGTGGTGTCACCGGCACGCTGGGGGGTGTTGCCCACCCCCCGCCGGAGAAGGAACGTAAAGGGGTGGTCCACATTCGCGAGGTGGAAGGCCGGCTGTGCGTCGTGCGGACAGTCTACCCCAGTGACTTTGGGTCACCAGTTTGGCGAGGGGACAGTTACCATGACAAAGACGTTGAGATGGAGGTACGTGCCGACAGTCCGGCTGCATCCCCGGTTACTGGGAACGTCTTAAAAGAGCAGCTTTCTGTTGACAATATCATGAGAACCAAAATGGACGCCAGAACCAATTTCCTGTTGGGGACGCCGGCATCTGCCTTAGTCACGGACTTAAGTCTCGAAAACTCTATGTTCCAAGTTGAGAATCTCCTTATACTCTCCAAGGATGAGACCAGACCAGGCCAAATGGATGCCTCAGGTTTACACAAGACTGCTCCCCTTGTTGGTGCTCCGGAATCATTACAAGTCAAAGATGTCCGTCTGAAACAAACAGCACAGGTCCAAGACACGCTGTTACCACAGAACCCTCAGTCTGGCTATCTCAGCTCTCCTGAGAGCGGAGTCTCCGCCCAAGTCGACTTGGCCGATTTGACGTGTCGACAAGCCAAGATGGACACATCTGGCCACTATAAAACGGTGAAAGTCAAGGCACAGATACAAGAGGGAGCTTCCTGTCAGGACCCTTTGTCCTCAGGCTACGCTAGCGACCTGCCACTCACCTCCCCAGAGACAGGGTGTGCAACCCAGACAGACTGGGGCAGCTCCAACGAAGTACTGAACTCCGCAACGGACAGTCCCCAGTCTCCCACCCAGGTCTCCATGAAGCCGTTTCCTCAGGTTAGGGGAATTTCCCTCTCTCTTTCCTTCGCTTTTATTCTAATATTGGAAATGTAGGCTACATGTTTTGGGTCTTATCTGGCATTAGGAAAAAAAAAACATACAGTTGAGTGTTTGTTACCATTGTATTTTTGTGTAACAATCCCATGTCATTGTGTTAGCAATGATCATTGGTGTGTGTGTGTGTGCGCCAGCTTGTGTCCTGGTTGTTATCTGCTATGCACAAGGCACTCTGCATCTTCTCATTCTTCCTGACTTGGTCCCCAGAGTGTAATCTGCACTGCACAGGCCTCTCTCCCAATCTTCTCGTCTTCTCCCTGCTTCCCTCTCCATCAGTCATTATTTCCCCAAGACCGCCCTGTTACGTCTAGATGCCTGTGTTTGTGTGTTTATGTCATGGTTTTCATGTAGGCTGCCACATAGTTTAGAGCCGTTTTAGTTCCTTATTTGATCAGGATGTTTTTCTCATCTTTTTCTAATCCCTCTGTGGCGCACGTAAATGTATATTGTATCAAATCACAATACATGTTGGATGGCCACAATCACAGTATGTATTGTATCGCCACCTAAGTATTGGTTTATTACAGCATCGGGAGGTCCGCAGTCAGGGCCAGTTCTAGGCATAAGGAACATTAGTCGTTTAGGGCCCTTGACCGCTAGGGGGCCCCGATTCATCGGGAGTTCCCAATCGCATGGCCCCAAATAAAATGTTTCATATTATTCAATGTGTGTTATATTCAAAGGGGGAATATAATTTAATCCACAGGCGATGTGAAGCCCCTATCCATCGCTATAATAATGTTTGACGTGTGGGGCTTAGTCATGGGAAGGCAACACACACACACAAATGCTGAGAGCCATGTCTTGATAGAAGCTCCAGTTTACAAGTGTTTGAGCCAGGTAACGATCAATAGTCTGTCTTCACCCGGCTTCCATTCCTCCAGCGTGCACACGCATTTGCGTTTAACCCGAGCCTGCGCACTCGTGCACTAGGGCGTTCTGCGTACGTGACGGATGACTTTTTGACAATGTCTGGGTTGCCTTCATCTGGATAAATAGGGAATTGAGATGCAAATTCACCGACACTATACTGCTGCATCGTGCCCCGGGGGACTCCGAACACTTTCTACCCATCCCGACGTTCCCCTCCCACTTCATCCCTCTCCCTCCATATTCCCTCTCTTTATGGATTTTTTTGGTATGCTATCCATCTCTTTGCCTCTCTCCTTGTCTCTCTCCCAGCCTGTCCTCCATTTTCTTTCTCCTTCCCTCTCCAGATTCTTCTTCCAGCCCCTTCTACTTCAAAGGAGTCTTTATTTAAATGGGTTCTGAGCCCCATGGGTCTAGCCTATCATAACTGTGTACAGTGTCTTATCTTATCGGCCCTCAATCTGCATGTCATATTCAGTCATTGGTGTTAGATGGACTGGTCATTTCTGTTTCCATATTTATTATATTCAATGATGTTAGAAGGACTGGTCATATCTGTCTTTAAATACATTATAATTATTGGTGTCAGAAGGACTCTATATTTGTCTATATGTCCATTATAGTCAATAATGTTAGATGGACTATACATTTGTCTCTATATCCATGATAGTCAATGGTGTTAGATGTACTGTACATTTTTGTCTCTATATCCATTATAGTCAATGGTGTTGATGGACTGTACATTTCTGTCTCTATCCATGGTACTCAATGGTGCTAGGACTGTGCATTTCCATCTTTATATCTATTATAGCCAATAATGTTAGGAGAACTGTACATTTCTGTCTCTACATTGATGATTGTCTGCCTGGTGTGTTATTTTGTGTGTGAGAAAGGGGACTGACACTAAATAATCATGTGAAAAGGTGAGAGAATGATAGTCCCACAAATCCATTCTCACACACATGCACACAAACGCACACACACACACACAGTGATATGTGAATGTTCCGACCGTCTTTCAATAGTTTGTCTGGCAGCTCGTCTCATGACTCCTAGTGGAAAGGAGTCGTCAGGCTGCTCACTCTGTGTGTTTGTGTTAAGTGGCACTTTGGCCTCTGTTTTGACAGTGTAAAATTGCTATCCTTTACCGTTACCAAACCAGCTTTACTACTAATATATGTATTAATGACAAACAACAAGATGACAAATGTGTTCAAAGACGGAAAGCAAAGGCAACCGTTATGTGATTCGAGACTGCATTCCAAACAAGCAATGTGCTGGGGGGGGGGAACTAAAGTGTACTCTTCGAAAAGATGGGGCTAGCTACAAGGGTTCTTATATATGGTTCTGTGTGTAACTCTTTCACCACTTGCATGTTGTAAGCAAAACAGTCCTCACCATCTAATTTTCCCACTGGCGTAAAAAAGAAGCCTTGTTATTGGGTGTCGAGGGGATGGTATCAGGGGACTGTGCTGGGCTGAGCGGAATTTTGACATTACAAGGCCGAGATGGGAATTAATTGCTCAGCTCTGTGACCTCACTTAATCACCTTTGCCGGCCATGTGTGTGATTGGCATGTGATCCGTGTTCTGGCACGTTCATATGGGTGATCTGGTTGGGCCTTAGTATGTCTGCCCTTTTTAGTTTACGCAGGCCTGGCTTAGCTCTTGGTCATTACTGTGACTTACCACTCTCTCACTCACTCTCTCACTCTCTCGATTGTTTCTGCGTTCTCCTGGAACTCGTCAGTCTTCCATTGTGCCCCGTATTAGAGAGTGAGGGTGAGATGGCAAAAGAATGGGGCTGTTAGAAAAGGGGGCAACAGAGGAATACTGATCACAACAACCCTGCCTGACACGGCTTGTATAGCAGCCTGCCTTTGTCACCATGAACCAAGTGAAATACCAACTGTAAAAAAAAAATAAAGAGAGACAGGATTCTGATTGTGAGGTTAAATGGATGCATTGTAGAAGTGGGGTCTAATCACTTTGGCTTTGAAAAGGAGTGGGATCCCCCACATTAAACCACATTAAATAACAGAGGATGATGAGAAGGAGATGGAAGGGATCCTCAAAACACACCAAATGAAAAGGCCAAAGTGACAGATTAATAGGAGCAGAGCGAGCAGGGAGAAATTAGGGGAGACTGGAGGAAAGAGAGTGGGGAGGGGGGTAGAGAAATAAAGGGAGAAAGGAGGAGGGAGTGTTGGGAGGGGGGATATTGGGGAGAAGATGAGCTAATGAGCCGCCCAGACTTAAAGAAGAAAGAAGGAAATAGGTAGAGAACCCTGGCTTCATCCCGCTGGGGATAAAAGACCTATTGATTAAAGAGCAGCGGGGACGGATCGCACCAAACACGACACGTTAATCAAAATCAATAGAAGATCTGCAGATACATGAGCCTGCCTGATCACTGGTGGATGTGTTGCACTGACTGGGTGTGTGTGAATATGTGAATGTAAAACACAGTTATCCATGTGGGTGTGACCCACAAACCGCATATGGTTGTAACATTGTAATGAATGCCAAGCGGGTGTCGTAGTCTCTCACCGTTGATACTGGGTTGGATATGGGACAGGGTAAAGACGTGTGTAATGATGGTTACCTCTGAAGGGTTAGTGTGTCTGTGCCTGTGACAGCTGTCTTGGGCTTGAAATAAGTGCAGGCGTCCTCTTTCCATGAAATATATTTGGAACCATGTAGCGATACTTTTAATGAATCCACACGTAGGATCGTATATTGCACATTAATGAGACTGATGTTGTATTTACTAACCCTCTTCTCTGTACTATTTATCTAAAAGAAGTACTCACTGTTTTATTTAAGCGGTATTGATTGTGGGAGCATTTTTATGCCTGGCACAATATGGAGTGCCTAGATACATTTTCCTCAACCCTGGTATGCTGGCCAAACACCCAACATATCTGAGGTGCCTCATTGCGCTTGTGAATTGGTTACCAACTCAATTAGAAAAGCGTATATACACTTTTCATACCTAGAATATACTGTAGGATTCAACCCCCCCAGGTTTCTAATTTCAGATATAACATGGCATGCTTTAAGCCAGGGGTGGGCAAACTACGGCCCGAGGGCCAAATGCGGCCCGCGAGGCTGTCCCATCCGGCCCACGGAATGTAATAAAATTATTTTGGGGGGAATTAAAAAACCAACTCACCAGCCCATTCTTATACATCAGAATTTTACAGTCAGAATTTTAACTATTTACACCTTATATGGGATCTACTGTACATATGTAATGTATGTTTTAACTTTTGCCCTTTTCTGGCCTCCAAATCAATTATGATTAACAAATTACAAAAACAAATGTGGCCCTACATTTCATTTCCAAATCCTGATGTGGCCCCCAGCCAAAATATTTGCCCACCCCTGCTTTAAGCCAATCGGCATCCAGGACCCAAACCGGCTAAGTAATGGCTATGTGTGTAATAACGTGCACTTCGCTGTCCTGTGTATTCCAGATCTCTGAGATCTATGTGAGCGGTGAGTCGGGGGATTTGACAGCCAAGGAGAAGCTGTTGCTATGGAGCCAGAAGGCCACTGAGGGGTATCCGGGCCTCCGCTGTACCAACTTCTCCTCCTCCTGGAGCGACGGACGCATGTTCAACGCCCTGATCCACCGATACAGGTGAACATGTCCTGAGAGACACACGCGCCACAACATACATGTTCACACGCGGTCTAATAGTGAGCTAGATTAGATTTAACTTTATTGAACAGTACAAGTACAGAACAACGAAATGCATCCAACCAGCAGTGCAAAAAAGAGCAGTGCAAACATTTTGTGCAGGGCAGTGTGTCAATGTACAGGTGCTCCAGTGTATGGGCCTATAAATGAAGCACAGTGTGCAAATGGCATGGTTCAGTTATGTGCAGATATGCAGTTGGCAGTACAAACGGAATGCATTAATGCAAGGGTCAGATGAGGTGTCCAGGTGTAAATATGCAATAAGAAGAACAGACAGTATACGTTGCGCAAATGCCAATAATGATGAGGTAGCATGTGAAGAGCCGGAGGAAGCCTGTCGTCGAGACACAGAGTTCAGTAGGGTAACAGTAACTGGGAAGAAACCGCTCCAAAGCCGGCGGGTACAAGAATGAAGAGTCCCCTCACATTTCAGTGTGTTTTGTTCATGTAAGCAAATTTAATTTGCTTTTCTGTGGTTGCTCTTCATTAACATTTAGAATTTTGTGTTCTTTTTTTACAATGTTTCGACAATAATAAAAAATATAAGAGATTAGCATTTTGTATTATGTATTTTGCAGCAATATTTATAGATGTATTTTGCATTTTACAGTCCTGGTTGAATTCATGGATTCATTAGAATGAAAACACTAAGAATGCTTTGGAATTGTGTATTTTCATGAATAACATTGAGTTTTGTTCATTTGTCTGCTTGTCCCGCCCCCCTCTGGCTAACAGGCCAGACCTGATCGACATGGAGGTGGTGTCGCGCCAGAGTAACCGCGACAACCTGGAGCAGGCCTTTGAAATTGCTGAGTCGCTAGGGGTGACCAGACTGCTGGACGCCGAAGGTGATTATCTGTCGTTCTGTTGGTCTGTTTGTGTGTGTTTCTTCCAATTTCGTCTCTCAACCTTTACCCTTCCTCTCTCTCTCCCCCAGATGTGGATGTTCCATCTCCGGATGAGAAGTCGGTCATTACCTATGTCTCCTCCATCTACGATGCCTTTCCCAAGATCCCAGAGGGAGGCGAGGGCATCGCAGCTCACGTACGTTCCATGCCTCTCACAGTAACACGCTTTCAGAAAGTAACTGCCGTTATTATAAACGCGTGCATGTATTCCACATTCTGCCTGTTAGGCAGTCTCTAAGTCTGTATGTTGAGCTTGGCATACAGTCTTTAAATACGTGAGGCATTGCTGCACTTTGTTTGGAATTATCTACAACAATGCCTTACATAAAATGGATGGCAGAAAGCCTAATAGTTATTGTTTTGGTTAGTAAAGAACGGATGCTGGTTTTCAAGTTGCTCTTATTTCGAGTGAAACTTTCAGTTTCCCTGAACGTGTAGTGGATACTGAAGCGTGTGGATACTGAAGCGTGTGGATACTGAAGCGTGTGGGTCCTGAAGCGCGTGGGTCCTGAAGCGCGTGGGTCCTGAAGCGCGTGGGTCCTGAAGCGCGTGGGTCCTGAAGCGCGTGGGTCCTGAAGCGCGTGGGTCCTGAAGCGCGTGGGTCCTGAAGCGCGTGGGTCCTGAAGCGCGTGGGTCCTGAAGCGCATGTCTGTCCACTTTTCACCTCCCCTCTCTCCGTTCATCAGGAGGTGGACCACCGCTGGGCAGAGTACCAGTCTCGGTTCTCCTCGCTGCTCCAGTGGACCCGGCAGCACACGGCCCTCATGGTCAACAAGCACTTCCCACAGAACCCTGTGGAGCTCAAGGTACGCCACTTCAGTGTGGTTGAGCAGGTCTGCCGAACAATGTGCGGGAGGGGTGGGTGGGTTATGACCACTTGGGGTATATGTGGTCATGTGGTAGAGGGGGAGAGAGCGAGTGAACTGGTAGAAGGATGAGCGTCGAATGGAGGACAGAGGATGTTTAAGTACATGAGGGTTAGGACATTCACCACAGGGGAGATCAGGGATCGGTCTTTCATAGCTCCGCACTCCTGCCCTGAGAGACCATGAAAGCCTGTTCGGCTTGATCTGAACGGCGCATCTAATCTGGTCAACGTTACCATTTCCTTCCTCCTCAGGCACTTTACAATGAGTACGTCCATTTCAAGGAGACGGAGATCCCGGCCAAGGAGGCGGAGAAGAGTCGTGTGGAGCGCCTCTACAAAGTGCTCGAGGTAAGAGACGTGGCGAGACTCACTGTAAGAGACAACAAGCCTGGCATAATGGAGACGAGGAGAAACCGCCAAGACACTGTGATATGACCGGTCTATGCAGAGGCGGTGGCACTCTGGGCCCGGGCAGATAAGGAATCATCATCATCACCCGGAGAACACTGGCTAATTTCTGACGTCACATTATGGCTTATTAGGTTAGGGCGAGTCTTGCCGAAAACCGATATTCATGAACTCGATGGCCGGCAGTAGAGGGAGAAATGGAGAGTATTAGGAGAGAGGAGAGAGGAGAGAGAGAGAGATGAGGCGACCTGGTTTCTGCCGCCACAAGCGGGCCTCGCTGCATCACGAGGCTCTGAGGAGCGCTGTGGGTGTTTGTTTGCGTGTGTGTGATTGAACGCCCTGTTCTGTGCACCAAGCCGTTTCTACCCCGTGCCGTTGCTTTGAGACAAGACCATAAATCCCCTTTCATCGTATGCTCTCTCAATCCCCCTCGGTGCGACTTCACTAAAGTCTCCACTCCTGACTCGCTGCCAGCCCCAAAACAGGCGGAGGGTTTATACATCAGTGTGAAAGAAAACGCCTGTTTTGTGTGGTACATTTTGTTTACGTAAGATGTCGTTGAATAAAGAATGGCTTTTCAGTTGGTGTGTGTTCTTGAAAAATCCCCTGCGATGTGTGCCCCGGTAACCTAGGTATGGATGGAGTTCGGACGCATCAAACTGCCCCAGGGCCTGCACCCGAATGACCTGGAGGACGAGTGGGGCAAACTCATCCTGGAGATGCTGGAGAGAGAAAAGGCCCTGCGGCCTGCTGTGGAGAGGTCAGAACAGAACCGACGTTGACCTAACCACAAGCCCCACGTCAAGGGCAATCTTCTTTTTGATGTATATCTATAGTCGTAGATTTGAAGCCCTGCGGCTCACTGTGGCGGTATACTGCAGGCCTTACCCCAAACGACTGCCCTTTTTTATCAGCTGTTCAGATGGACAAGGATGTTTGGCACTGTGGAGACCAAAGATGCAGAGCTCTGCAAAACACACAATCCCTGCAACACATACATACTGATACTATAATGTAGCACCGCTGTGCTCTTTCGCCCCACGAAAATACCATTGGTTGACCTCTCTTTTGGGTCTTTAACCCTGTAGACGACCCAGCATCCTAATACCCAGTTTATGTGTTAAGGTTCGTTCCACCATGTTTAGGTTCCCACGGTTGTGTGGTAAACGCTTTCCACTGGCTACATCTGCATTTGCACCCTATTCCCTTCGTAGTGCGCTACTTGGGCCTCAGGCCCATTCTTTTATAGTGGGGTGCCATTTGATGGGCCCCGACACGAGTGTTTGGGGCTTGTTGACCATCCAACCCTGTGCTGTGACTCCCCAGGCTGGAGTTACTACTGCAGATGGCCAACAGGATCCAGAACATGGCCCTGGACTGTGAGGAGAAGCTCACCCTGGCCAAGAACACCCTGCAGGCCGTGAGTCACGCTCCGTCAGTCTGTACCTCTGTCAGTCTGTCTCCCTTTCTGACTACCAGTTTGTATTTTGTGTCCCTATGTGTAGTAGTTTGCTACTGATTTCTTATCGGTCTTTGTCCTCCCCCATTCCCCCCCATCCTGTCCCACCATGCCCCCGTCCCCACTCAGGACATGTCTCAGATAGAGAGCGGCGAGGCTGTGCGCTGCGAGAGGGAGCTAGGGATGTACCTGCAGGACTGCGAGGCTCTGATTGGACAGCTCCACCTGGACCTCAACGTCCTCCGTGACCAGAACTACTATCAGGTGGAGCAGCTGGCGTTCAGGTCAGTGGTGGGGATTCAGAACCACTGTCATTGGAGTCAATTAGAACGCAGTGGTACCAGAGCGATTTAGGGGCAATTCAGTGTTAAATGCCTTGCTAAATGTCGGCTCCGAGATTCAAAACGTCACCTTTTGGGTTACTGCCACAGAAATCAGATCTGCTAGACCGGCTGCCCCATTTGATTTGACTATGGTTAAAGTACATTTAGGTGAACGATAACTTAATGAAGCTAAATGCTTATTTTCAGCTGTGGTCTTTAATTACCTGAAGACATCACCAATTAATAGTTCTTTTTTATTCTCGAAGAATGTCTGTCTTTTGGTTTGTTAAATTTTCTCTCCTCCACAGAGTTTCTTGCCTTCAAGAAGAGCTGGTCTCTCTCCGGCTCCAGTGCTCCAGCGTCTACAGGAAGGGCCACTTCTCCCCGGCGACCGGGGCCGAGCGAACGGCTCCGCGGGGGAGCGACGGCGGTCACTGCCTCTCCACTGGGGCCCAGACCCTGCTGGGGGCGGTCGGGGCAGCGGGGCTGATGGGGGCCGCTCTGCTCCGGAGACCCATGTCCCGCTCTCAGCTGGTGGCCATGTCGTCTTCGGAGGATGAAGGGAGTCTCCGGTTCATCTACGAGCTCCTCGGATGGGTGGAGGAGACTCAGGTTGGAATGGAGGGTTTATCCCAGACAAGGACGGGGCGCCTGCGGAATTGAAATGTAGAGTGTGTAGAGACATTTCTGGAATTGAACGTCACTTTGTGTGTGTGTGTGTGTGTGTTAGGACGTGCTGGAGCGCTCTGAGTGGGGGGCTGACCTGCCAGCTGTAGAGCAGAACCTCCAGGATCACCACAAGATCCACACGGCCGTGGAGGAGATACTTCACAGCCTGAAAGAGGCTCGCAACTACCAGGTACTCAAACACTCATACCGGGGTTTCCATTAGCCGACTAAAAATACAGGTGAATTGATTGCTGGTAAATTTGTCCAAAAGACAAATAATCAAAAACAGAGCTTGAAGGAGCTGACTGTAAGCAGGCCAATATTTGCTGCAATCATGGACATGCTTTGCTGATATGCTAAACAACTGTCTTGGCTAACCAAAGAATATCCAGGACTAGAGCCTCAAATACCTGGGACTTGTGACGCCCCTGGTTTTGTCGGATTGCTATTCAACTAGGAAGAATTACTGCCTGCACAGTCTTAGGCGAAATATGTCACATTGGCCTACAGAAGTAGTTTTTATTATTTTTAATAATGATTTATAATGTTCAAACTGCCTGTGTTTATTAGTGTGCAGGCTATAGTTTTATTTTCCCATGAAAACATTTCTGATTAGCAGTGAAGATGCAATGGAGAACATTGTTTCTACTTTATTTTATCATATAAACGACCTGTCAAACATTTGAAAACAATTACATAGAATGAATAGCACTTTGCTTAATGCTGTGGGCTATATGTGTCTAGTACATTTCACACTTGTGGCAAATTTACCTAACGGAAGCCCTGACTCACACAGTCTCACAAGAACATACAGACACACACACACCCACACATCCTAAAACAAGTTAGTAGGAAACTTGGCGTTTGGGGAATTTCACCACAAATGAAAGGGTTGGTAGTTAAATCCCAGAGCCAACAAAGTTAAAAACAAAAACCATGATTGACCTGGGCCTGATCAAGACACTTAATCCTGAGTGCTCCGTGTCTATGGTGTATCGTATGGTGTCTCGGGAGTTAGCATGTGCAAACAGAGCATTTCCAATTGACAAGTGTGAAAGCACCGGCCATATTAAAACAAATGATAGATTTTTTAAGATATATTTCCAGGCCTTTTCTAGGTAGGTCGGACTCGAACACACACTGCCGGAGTAGATGCACCGAAGGTGTTGGCTCAGGCCACCCGGGCCAACACACTCTCACACGCGTTTAGATCCACTGTACAATACATTCCACATCAATAAACAAAATGCTGTAGGGCTCTGTTTCAATTACGTTCTTTTGACCTCTTTCTCCCCAGACGAGAGTCTCCCCTAATTTAAGGAGCAGTTATTCTGACACTCTGGCCAAACTGGAGAACCAGTACTGCAAACTTCTGGTGAGCCTGGGGGGGGGGGGACTTTGTGTGCTTGGGTCGGTTCGTCCCATTGTGTCCCGTTAATCCCATCAGGGTCCATGCGACAGGACTAACTAGGGAGACGGGAGCTGAAGCACCTGCCACACAGCTCTTTGATCCACCCTCTGGAACTAAGAGGATTTTGACTCCAGAGGGAGAGAGTGTATGAGGGTCCTGTGTGTGTGCGAGCGGTTATGTGTCCCTGTTCTGGAATATCCTTAAACTCCTGATAGACGTGCTGAGCTCACGCCCAGTTAGCAGACACTCACCCGGTTCCCCCCCCCCCCTCGTCACCGCAGGAACAATCGTCGTGGCGACTCCGCTGCCTGGAGAGCCTGCATGCGTTTGTGTGTCGCTGCACGGAGGAGCTCATCTGGCTCAACGAGAGGGAGGAGGAGGAGCTGGCATACGACTGGAGCCACAGCAACGCCAACGTCAACGCCAAGAGAGAGTTATTCACGGTGAGTGATAGTGGATCGATCCACACACACACAGTATGAAATGTTTCATAGAGTTCTGTACAGATTTCACCTGATTTCCCTTCATGATTGCCTCATTGTCGTCCCCTAGGAAATGAGGTCAGAGCTGGAGGAGAAACAGGAAGTGATGCACTCGCTGCAGGAAACCGCCGACCGGCTGTGTCATGAGAACCACCCAGCCAAACAAACTGTGGAGGTGAGGTTGCCTAGCAACAAGGCCATCGCCGTCCTTGATTAGTCGCTCCGAATGAAAAATGGCTTTCTACGGCGCCTCGTTAGTACAAACAGTTCCGTTGTCATTGTTCCCTGCATTCATACGAACTCTAAATGAGAAACGCTGTAGTGGATAACATGTGCCCCCCGCTCCCCCCAGGCGTACAGTGCAGCGCTTCAGACTCAGTGGCAGTGGGTGCGCCAGCTGTGTGTGTGCGTGGAGCAGCATCTCAAAGACAACACCGCCTACTTTCAGGTAGGAGAGCTCAGGTCCTTTCAGGCGTAACACGCGTCTAGTGTTCAGCAATGTCACCTACTTTACATTAGTCAGACTGCAGATGCGTTTGAAACGTCTCCTAATCGGTTATACAGAGGGCATAGGGGAATCGAACCCACAACCTTGGTGTCGCAAAAGACATGTTCTTACCCTCTGAGCTGCACCGGACTAATTACTGCCTATCTTTGTTTTGTCTTGCCCTTAAGTAGGACTGTACAGTAAATCTGTTTAATCTTCTAAACCCTTTAATGAAAGGCACAATAAAAAGGCTTTAATACTAGATTACGGTCTGAATATGTTTAGCGTCTAGCAGCTGTAGACGGATTATTCGTAATCCCCCGTGGTGATCTCTGGGTCTTGTTCTCATGGCCTGCCTCCTGTCAGTTTGCGAGTGACGCGCGGGACTGCGAGACATACCTGCGCCAGCTACAGGACACCATCAAGAGACAGTACACCTCTGACAAGAACAGCAGGCTGGGCAAGCTGGAGGACCTGCTGCAAGACTCTATGGTATGTTCCCTTACTGCCTTCGATGCAAGACTCTATGGTATTTTCCCTTACTGCCTTCATTGCAAGACTCTATGGTATTTTCCCTTACTGCCTTCACTACAAGACTCTATGGTATATTCCCTTACTGCCTTCGATGCAAGACTCTATGGTATGTTCCCTTACTGCCTTCATTACAAGACTCTATGGTATTTTCCCTTACTGCATTCATTACAAGACTCTATGGTATTTTCCCTAACTGCATTCATTAAAAGACTTTCTGTCACTCACTTACTGTGTTATTCACAAGACTCTAAAATACAATAAATTACTGTATTATTCACAGTACTACATATTACTGCCATTTACTGCATATAACACTACTTATCACAGTCATACTTTATTATTCACAACTATACTTATTACAGTCAGTTACTGTATTATTCATAACTCCACATGGTACATTCAGCTATTATTGATAAGACTTACGTTGGACTCGCTGGATAAATTAACCAAATCCCCTAATTCATCAAAAACCCTTAATTCTTGCCAGTTCCTTCCGTATTTCATTAACTTTGTAGCCTAAAGGTTAGATTTATCTAGGCTTTCTGGTTTTCGTCAATAAAAAAAGCTAACACATACGATAATGGCTTATAATAAACCTTTAATCTAATAATCAATGTGACATTTTTGTCTCATTTAGTTGCAGGATTGTTATGTGTTTCATGAGGCTAATGGGAAGCTTATACTAAAGAATTGTGTTACTACAACAAAATACCCCAATGCTGAATTTTCTAATGCAAAGATAATGAAGCCAAATAAGAAGAGCATATTAAGAGCCAGAGCTGTGTTCAAGACCAAGTCAAGTCCAAGACCGAAGCAAATGGAGACCAAAAGCAGACGAGACAGAGAACGGGACAGCAGGGAAAGGGTTGAGTTGGAGTCAAGACCGAGACCAAAAGCAGACAAGACTGAGACTGGGACAGCAGGGAAAGGGTTGAGTTGGAGCCCACTCGAGACCGACGGAAACGAGACTGAGACCGGGACAGCAGGGAACGGGTTAAGATGGAGTCATGACCGAGACCAAAAGCAGACGAGACTGAGACCCGGACAGCAGGGAAAGGGTTCAGTTGGAGTCCAGACCGAGACCGATGGAGACGAGACTGGGAAAGCAGGGAAAGGGTTGAGTTGGAGTCAAGACCGAGACCGAAAGGAGACGAGACAGAGACCGGGACAGCAGGGAAAGAATTGAGTTAAAGTTAAGACAGAGACCGGGACAGCAGGGAAAGGGTTGAGTTGGAGTCATGACCGAGACCAAAAGCAGACGAGACTGAGACCGGGACAGCAGGGAAAGGGTTGACTTGGAGTCAAGACCGAGACCAAAAGAAGACGGGCCTGAGACCGGGACAGCAGGGAAAGGGTTGACTTGGAGTCAAGACCGAGACCAAAAGCAGACGAGACCGGGACAGCCGGGAAAGGGTTGAGTTGGAGTCAAGACCGAGACCGAAAAGGAGACGAGACTGAGACCGGGACAGCAGGGAAAGGGTTGAGTTGGAGTCAAGACCGAGACCGAAAGGAGACGAGACAGAGACCGGGACAGGACAATTTGAGACTGTGATTATAAATGTGTCAGATCATCACCAGAATGACTTTAAATTGTATGGCGTGTTCGTATTCATATTACGGAAGTCTGGTACATTTCCCATGAATACTGAATTGACAGCAGTGGTGAATGGGTAAATGCATCTTCCACACAAACAACGGAAAATTTCATTTTACTTTTTAATACTTTTTACATTAGCAGCTGCACAAATGTCAATTCAATTACTTTTGAAGATTAACAAGATTCCAATATTAAGAATTGAGCAATGATGGTTAAACAGCAATGAACAAATGACAGACAGCAGACTTAATCAAAATTGCTAAATCCCAATGCATCAAATAAATGATGTCCATACACATTCAAGAAGCTTAATGAAATGAAATATACACAATAATATCATGAAAATGAACCAGTGCATACTTTGTAATGCGCCACTTAAAACACTTGTATGGGAATGATTCAAACACACTGTCCTACCTGAAATTTAGATGGGTATTATTATCAAAACTCTTCTACTTTTACGATCTAATAATTCTATATTTTGCCAACTTCACATTAAGATTTTATGAATTATACAACCATACATTGATGTGAAAGAATTAGGACACCCCATTAAATATTTTGTTTCTTTTTTAAGAAATATGGACAATATTTGATCTTCTGTCAAACAGTATCTATAGATAAAGGTGATGCAATTTAACCAAAACAATTACATTTTACCCATTTTACAATTTATATAACAAAAGATTTTCAAAGAATCAAATTCATTACCTACTGAGAAAGAAAATAGGACACCCTATGCCCTAAAAGCTGGTATTGCCCCCCTTGGCTGAAACATCCTCAATAAGACATTTCCTATAACTTGATACCAGTCTCAGACATCGACTGGGAGAAAGTTTTCCCCACTCCATGCAGAGTTTTCTCAGCTGTTTGATGTTTGAGAGGTTTCTTGCGTGCACAGCCCGTTTCAAATCACCCACAGCATCTCAATAAGGACGAAGATCCGGGCTTTGACTCGGCCATTCCAGAACTCTCCATTTCGCCTCCTTAGCGAGTACCAAACAACTGTAGTATAACTGTGCTCAACAACCACACCTTTTGGTGTACAGCCACTCTGTCACCGCCATGCCAACTGCCATGCCCACCTAACACACAGCAGATGGCAGACTGGGCGCGGGCCCAAATCTACCAGCCTGAGCACTGGGAGCAGCAGGCGTGTCCTCCCTGGGCACAAAGATGATGGAGGCGGGAAAACACTGTTAGTCACAGGTGTAGTGGCTGGTGGAGGATGGATGTTTATGATCCAGAGCAGGATGGAGATTTATGATTCATGAAAGGGAAAGTGGTTGTGCCATTAAGGTGGGTCGGGATGCTGCCTTGAAAAGATGAAGGCAAACAACAGCACAGGACAACAGGACAAATGTGTCCTTCAAACAGAACTGAAAGAATTATGCTTGCCACAACAAGGCATCTAACTTTTAACTGCAAATTCAATAAGTGCCAAACTTTACTGCCACTATAACTCTTAAAATCGGAAATGATTAATAGGACAGATGTCTGTGGCTGTTTCTGATTGGTGGTGGTGAGTTTGTATGGGAATGTGTGGCGCATGTGTGTTCCTGTTTGTCAGTGGGGGGGAAATTACACGTGTTCAGTCTTCTTCCATAAACACGAACACCAATAGTACCTTTCTGTTAGATAGACCTTACAACTGTGGATGGTTTAAAGGATCAAGTTGCATCTACTCATTCTAGCCAATATACATCACCTTGAAATGATACAATCACTGATAAGTAATGCGTAAATCATAACATTGCATCCAATTTTGTTCTCTTCTCCTACCATCTTGTTTTCCATATTGTCTGGATTCATATGACTAACTCCGGCTAATGCTACCTTAGTGTTAATTCTGCCTCTGGGAAATGAAGCTCTGAGGTGTAACGCTATTAACATTTTATCGCTTCCCTAACTCTGGCCTTTGGCTAGCCCAGTGCCTTGAACCTCTAGTAATAAACCCCAATGAAGCCTTCTGTGAGGGAGAAAACCCATACGAAATGTAATTCTAAATCTCACGAGGAATTAAGCTAATACCGAGTCTGACGTTTAATGTTCAGCTTAGCTAGCGTAAAAAACAAATGTTTGTTCACGTTGTCATAATGCAACATAGTGCCGCCACTGGTAATTGTCATTGTTAATTAACTTAATGTATTTCCATAGCTGTGTTGTGGAGATTGCTGTACCTGATACATTTGGCTACTGTGGAGTTCCGTAATATGTATGGGCTGTTGTATTTTATGGATCTTTTATTGAACAATAAAGGTCAAATTTGATATTTTTAACTCTTTGTAATGTGAGCTCTCCACTAGGAGCCATGCCAATTTGGTTCACTAGCTGATTGTATTGGTTAATTGGGCAATTGACCCCCTCAATGCCGATTGGCTGTGCCCCACAGGAGGAGAAGGAGCAGCTGATTGAATACCGCAGCTCTGTGGCAAGCCTGGTGGGCCGGGCCAAGACGGTGGTGCAGCTCCGCCCCCGCAGCACCGAGAGCACCTTGGGGAGCACCACACCCATCCGTGCCATCTGTGACTACCGGCAAATAGAGGTACCGCTCCTAACGTACTACCACAACCATGCCCCCTCACCTTAGTGTCCCTCTGCCAACCGTTAAGTTTCTACCTGGCACAACACCCCTTAATCCCGCCACACTGCCAATTCGGACTGACACACTCCGCCCACTCTGTGGTTTGAAAGGTAAAGTTTAAAAATCCTTCTCCACAAAAAACTTTTGTCAAAATTGCCAGTTAAGTGATTTCGAACGTTTCAAAATGTGCACAATTAGATTTCTTCACTTTAGTGACATTTAAACAATTTTCTTTTGATCCATTTTTTTGAGTGTTTGTGTGGGAAGCTGGTGTAGTGACCTTCCCTTATATACCAGTTACGCCCCCTTGTGTAATGGACTTGAAGGGTTATGGCCTCCTTCCTTTCTCACCCTCAACAGGCCGGTTTTATACTGTCCTGGCATGTAAATAGTTAAATAAAAATGTTTTGGAAGCACCGGCATCATTATGGAAATGTGTATCGGTGGGAAGAAATGTTTCACTTTCCAAAACAAAATCTCAGACAGAATGGACGGAGAGTGTGAGCTCTATATGATAGTTTGCAAGCAGTCAACCAACGTGATTGCCTGTTTCCCTATGCTGTGCGTGGTTGATGAACTTAGTCAATTTGTCAGGTAATTGTATACATTTTTTCCAATGAGTGCTCAATGGCTTTTACTATTGAACTGTGAAACGTAGGGTTTTCCATTAATGGGGTTTATTGCGAGAGTGCTTCTTGCAAGCTAATGTGGTCTAGCCAGTTTTAGACTGCAACAATATCAGTGCATTTCATTGTGTGGGCTGAGGACATACAACACAAAAAATCTTTTCACAGAATGGAATCAATTATCCGTAATTTATTTTGGAGGACGTTTAATCGCGTAATGTTTTATTTGAAAGTTCAAAGTCCCTTTTTTTGTGGTAAATGTTTTTGACGGTCATGTTTTAGAACCATTTTGGATTATGCCGTTATATCATAATGGAAAGGCAACTCTTGTTAAAAATAACTTGATAATCTGAAATAATCCACTGGTGCCTGCACTCAAAAGTCACAAATGATTAATGAGGGAGGAGAATACCATTTGACCAATGGCACGCACTCAGGTCCCACTCACATAAACATGCAAAGCTCCTCTTTCATTGGCCTAAAGGGTTGTGTGAGGCTAGCAGAAGAGCTAAAAGCTATTCATTATGAGCGGGTGAAGGTCCGCATTTCCACTCCTGTGTTCTTGAACTGGGACAGGAGGCAATGGACACCGCTATTTCAATCTTTGTGGGCGAGTCTCGACGAGTCAAGGGCGGTTCGCCCCGTAGAGGCGTGTGTTAAGCATCCTGGTCCAATGGAGACGTAGAGAGACTCAATTGTTGCGACTGTCTTCCCTTACTCGTCTCCTTTCCTTCATCCTCATCTACTGGAGACACGCACACTTAATTTACGTTAACTCCTGAGTCCTAAAAACCCAGATACGGTCTTCATGACACTTCCAAAATAATGTTTCTCCCCCCCCCTTCCTTCTCTTCTCTGAATCCTACCGCTTCCCCTCCCTGCCCTCTATCTCTCCCTCGCCTCACTCCTCCGTCTCTTCCTCCTCTCCTTCTGGTGTGTCTTCTGGGCGGTCCAGGCTCAAGCTCAGGTATTACTGTCCACGTTCTGACCCTCTCACCTCAGGGCTTAGCCCTCACACAGTCCTGGTCGCTCTTACCAACCGACGGAAGCGTCCAGCCTTCCGACGGGAGATGAACGACCGAACCGGGCCGGAGGTCGGTTGGTAAGGGTGTAACCATGAAGTGATTCACCCCCAGCGTACACCGTTATGAGCTTTTCTGTACATCTCCTTTTGCAGTGCCAATGTATGTGTGCGGGGGGGTGGGGTGAAAGGGGTGATGGGTGGGGGGTAGTTTACTTGCAGACCTCGCGTGTGACATTAAATGGCATTGCTTCGCAGAGCTAAACAATTGCTGAGCCTAAACACTGCTTTAAAACACACGTCACCGTGCCGAATCGAGAATCGAGCTTCCTGTGATCATTGTTGACCAGATAAGTCATTGACAGTGTGATTAGTTTGGACACATAGCCGTTTCGGTCAATGGGCTGCTGTTTTAGGCCCATGGATTTTGAACGGCTTCTCTATTCAGTAAGGCACAATTCTGGTTTTATGGCCTTTTGCTAACTACATTAAACCCATCATACATTTTGCTTTGTATTATTTGTTTGTGGCTGTAAACTGTTATTTTCCCCCCTTCGTTCTCCCTTTCCCTCTTGTGCTTCCCCCCTCCCACACTTATCTC
>JACXGK010003929.1:22707-41712 GCA_016801125.1 Novumbra hubbsi | reverse complement strand
GGACGCACACAGGCAAATATATACAGAGACAAACAAGCAACAGGTGTGCGCAATAAGGAGGTGCGTTCGTGAAGACATGGGACATCACAAACAATCAACACAAAAGGAGGGGACAGGGGAACGGTGGCAGCTAGAGAGCCGATGCCGCCGAACGCCGGACCCTGCCTGAGCGAGGAGGGGGCACGTCCCCAGGAGGAGATGTGACAATTCAGTACTTATTGTAGCAGGAAGAGTCCCTGGGAATAGACACAGAACAAGTGTTCAGGGCCCCGGAAGGCTTTTTATTACAGGAAACAAAGGAGGAAGTGGGGGAAGACATGTGACTTCAGTTCAGACCATCAGGGTTGGTTAAGACCAGCCATTCTAGCAACTGAGCACCTTGGAAATTGCTAGAGAGAATATTTGACATACAAGCATTTTCAAAAGCTGGGATTTCAATGTTCTGACAGTATACAGTGTTATCCTGAGAGAATTAAGTATTAGTCTGAAAGTATACAGTGTTAATCTAAGAGAATACAGTATTTGTCTGAAAGTAGATAATGTTTATTCTGGGAGAATACAGTGTTATTCTTAGAATATGCAGTGTTATTCTAGTTCCCAGGATTAATTATCATGCCACAGTGTGACAAGATCTGTCAGTTTACCTATTTGAATCCCTGTAATCTTAAAGTTTTGAAGCTACAGCCATGGTACTCACCACACAACATCATGTTTTACCTGTCAACTAGGGTGCAACTAGAGCAGCCAACCAGACATATCTTAGCTTCACAACAAAAGGGGCATTGCTAGCTTCTGCTCACAAACAGTTCAATTCATCAATCAAAACAGCTTATTCTATCTTAGCTGTTATCTAGTGTAATTGTAATGATTTCATGTATTAATTGATTATACACTGTATACGTCTAGTCATACATTGAGTTCACGGAAAGTTACTGAGTCCTTTTTTCGGTACAAGTAGGAGGAATGTGTGCTGAGTAAAGAAGCACCATAAACATGGGAGAGAACATCTGATCCTCGTGTGCTAGGTTTTTAGTTAATGACGGGCATGTGTTTGAAGTGGTCAGCAGAGATAAAGACACCTGTTAAGGGGTTAAGCCATCTTTATCTGTACTCCTCTTGTGACTCTTCTTAGTTGGAACGGTCACCCTAGGGGAAGCTGGGGCAACAGACTTTCTTTGAGTATAACTTAATAATAGATGGAATCAAGGAAACAAGTGTTGACAATAAGCGACGGTTGTGAAGTGTTTCGACACACCCCTAGACTGCACATGTACTGATGATTTTTCTCTCATTCTTACCTACCATGGTTCAAAATGAAATCCATCGCAGAAACGTTAGCATTCTGTGGCAGGGAAACATGCTAATGTCTACGGACAGATTTCAGATTTTGTCACTTGTATTTTGGCCTCAATTTCAACATCTTCAGGGTACATTTAACAATATTTTTTATTCAGACGACACATGGCTAGTTTGTTATTAAGCTAGAATTAGCTTCATGTTGACGCTAAGGCCTGATCAGGACATGTCACAATGTCCAATGTAGTTGCATTTGGGGAGAGCTTCCTAGCTGGTCTGCGCTAGGATTTTCTATTCTGAATCGGTGCCTAGTTACATTTCCTAATTCATCAGCTGCAACAACTTCTACTATTCTAACAATGTGTGACTTCCGTACCTCACGTGGGTTCGGACCTCAGGAAGAGAAGCTAATGGGGATCCATTTTAAATAAACAAATAAATGAATAAATAATGTCCCCAGACAGAGCATGTGTTCTGAGACAGACAAGAAGCTGCTGAGATGGGACTGGTAGAAAATTGCTTTTAAAAGACTCCAACACACACGCACAAACACACACACACGCACAAACACACAAACACACACGCACAAACACACACAGAGTCGGAGACAGGAGTGGTAGAAAATTGTGGAAAATAGCCGTTAAAAGCTTGGGGTCTGGTAAGGGTGAGTGCAGGGGAATTTAGGATATGGAGCGTTGTGGATAGTGGAGAACAAGGGAAGGACAGAAAGAGATGGTGAAAAGCAAGAGCGATGGAGAGATGGACAGAGGGAGGGAGAGATGGATGAACAAATGTAGAGAAAGGGAGAGAGAAGGACAGAGAGATAGATGAAGGTAAAAGAGTAGGTCAGAGAGATAGATGAAAAGAAAGGGAGAGTGAGGTGAAGAGAAAGAAAAAGAGAGAGATGGGGAGAAAGAGAAAGAGCAATGGAGAGAAAGGCAAAGAGAGAGAGAGATGAAGAGAAAAGGAGAAAGAAAGAGATGAAGAGAAAGGCGGAGAGAGTATGGGAGGGATAGAGATAGTTGAGATAATGGAGAGTGAGATGAACAGAAAGGGGGAGAGAAGTGTAGAAAGAGAAAGAGAGATAAAAGAAGAAATGTAGAGAGAGGGAGATAAAGAGTGAGAGAGATAGAGATAGAAAGGATGAACAGGAAGAGAGAATGGCAGAGAGATAAATAAAAAGAAAGGGAGACTGAGAGCAAGATAAAGACTGGGAGAAGAAGGGAGTTACGAAGGGAGAAGATTGCAAAGGGGAGAGAAAGAAGGACAGCAATAGAGAGAAGTAGGTAGATCCTACTGAGAAAAGACTGAAGCAGTATGCTAATGTGGTATGGATCAGACCTAACCCACTCCATTAAATACATCAAAAGAGGAACAGTTCGCATTTGGTTCTAAATAAATAAAGAATCTGAAAAGAGAAAAATTTCCTCCTATGTACTTTCTACATTCATACTTCAGTGAAGACAGTCTTTTCACGCTGGAGGAGGTTTACCACATCCAGGGTCATGGACATAGAGAACCCAGGGTCATGGACATAGAGAACCCAGGGTCATGGACATAGAGAACCCAGGGTCATGTACATAGAGAACCCAGGGTCATGGACATAGAGAACCCAGGGTCATGGACATAGAGAACCCAGAGGCTGACAGCAAAACCCTCAGCACCAACACTGTCCTGCAGGGGGCAGCGTTCCCTCCCAAGTATAAAAACAGATAAAACCTATTCTGGGAATTTACAATAATGCATTTGACCTCAAATGAACCCAATAATTTTTAGAGGGAAAATGGTTAATAGAGTAACAGAGTTGAGAGTGAGGATGGTGAATAGTGTTGTAAAGTTGACAGTGAGGATGGTGAATAGTATTGTAATGCTGATTTAAGGATGGTGAATATTGTTGTAATGATGATAGTGAGGATGGTGAATAGTGTTGTAATGTTGATAGTGAGGATGGTGAATAGTATTGTAATGCTGAGGTGAGGATGGCGAATAGTGTTGTAATGTTGAGGTGAGGATGGTGAATATTGTTGTAATGTTGATAGTGAGGATGGCGAATAGTGTTGTAATGTTTAGGTGAGGATGGTGAATATTGTTGTAATGTTGATAGTGAGGATGGTGAATAGTGTTGTAAAGTTGACAGTGAGGATGGGGAATAGTATTGTAATGCTGAGGTAAGGATGGTGAATATTTTTGTATTGTTGATAGTGAGGATGGTGAATAGTATTGTAATGCTGAGGTGAGGATGGTGAATAGTATTGTAATGCTGAGGTGAGGATGGTGAATAGTGTTGTAATGTTGATAGTGAGGATGGTGAATAGTGTTGTAATGTTGATAGTGAGGATGGTGAATAGTGTTGTAAAGTTGACAGTGAGGATGGGGAATAGTATTGTAATGCTGAGGTAAGGATGGTGAATATTTTTGTATTGTTGATAGTGAGGATGGTGAATAGTATTGTAATGCTGAGGTGAGGATGGTGAATAGTATTGTAATGCTGAGGTGAGGATGGTGAATTGTGTTGTAATGTTGATAGTGAGGATGGTGAATAGTGTTGTAATGTTGATAGTGAGGATGGTGAATAGTGTTGTAATGTTGATGAGGGGATTGTGAATAGGGTTTTTGTGCTGATAGTGATTATGGTGAATAGTGTTTTAGTGCTAATAGTGAGGATGGTGAATAGTGAATTGTGTTTTAGTGCTGATAGTGATTATGGTAAATAGTGAATAGTGTTGTAACGTTGCGGTGAGGATGGTGAATGGTCTTGTAATGTTGCTGAGGGGATTGTGAATAGGGTTTTTGTGCTGATAGGGATAACAGCCAGGATGGTGTATGGTGAGGCTATGCTGGAGTTTATTACTGTCTGTGACCAAAATAAAACATGTTTGATTAATAATGCAAAAACCTAACAAGCAGATTTGAAAACCCATAACAAATACCTTTACTTTGGGGAAACACTAAGACAGAAGATGCACCTTTACTTTGGAGAAATACTAAAACAGAAGTTGCACCTTAACTACAAGGAAACAGTAAAACAGAAAAAACACCTTTACTCTGTGGAAACACTAAGACAGAAGATGCACTTTTACTTTGGGGAAACACTAAAACAGAACATGCACCTTTACTATGGGGAAACACTAAAACAGAACAGAAATCCATTAAGAAAAAACAAACAATGTTTTTGAAATTGTTTTAAAATAGAGATTTACGGACAAAATACTTTTTCTGCCATTTTACAACAAATGTTTAAAACCTGCCACCAGCTATTGAATGGTAACTCCCTAACCTAACTTTTGACTTTACCCTGCCCCATTATATTTTCAAGAAATCCATTTAGGAGAAAGTTGTGGGAGATTGTTCATTAATATTAATTTGGAGGACGGCTAAATGTTTTCAGTGCTACAGGGATAGCCAGTAAGGGGGTTATTTTATTTCAGCCCAGGGTCACTGCGTCAAGGCATGGAGGGATGGGATCTCCTTACTCAAATAGATACTGCTGGGTGGTGTTCAAATGGATACTGCTGGGTGGTGTTCAACTGGATACTGCTGGGTGGTGTGCAAATAGATACTGCTGGGTGGTGTTCAAATGGATACTGCTGGGTGGTGTTCAACTGGATACTGTTGGGTGGTGTTCAAATGGATACTGCTGAGTGGTGTTCAAATGGATACTGTTGGGTGGTGTTTAAATGGATACTGCTGGGTGGTGTTCAACTGGATACTGTTGGGTGGTGTTCAAATGGATACTGTTGGGTGGTGTTTAAATGGATACTGTTGGGTGGTGTTTAAATGGATACTGCTGGGTGGTGTTCAAATGAATACTGCTGGGTGGTGGCTGCAAGGGCTCAAAATGATTTAAATAGGAATGGGACATCACTATGGTAATGTTGTAGGCTCTGATGAAGTAAATTCTGATGAAAGCATATTTGGAATTTACAAACTCCACAAAGTTCTGGCCAGCGCCAGCTCTAGGCATAAGCAACATATGCGGCCGATTAGGGGAGGGGGGCCCCCAAATCACATGTTGCTTAGGGCCCCCAAAAGGGCTGGGGCCGGCACTGGTTCTGGCTATATGAGCCAACAGTGAACTTTGTTTATACTGACATGTTAACTTTTTTTGTAAACATGCTAACATCAGAAATGCTAAGATTGAACGTGATAATTAATTTATTGAGTTAAGAATACACTTACCACATTTTAATATATTTATTCACACCATTGAATTTCGTATTTGCATACAATTTTTTTTGTTAACCTTGCTTTTCTGGGGTTCAAAAAAAATTCACTTTCGTTATTATTTTCTTACGTTCAATACATTTGAGCTCAGTTTGCTCAATTCCATAGAGATACAGTATGCAACTGTAACATGACAAAAATGAAAAACGACTTTCCCGAATACCCAGTCAAACTGTTTGTCTTTTCTGTAGCCAGCCTACTGTAATTTATAGATTTAATAGATGCTTTAAGAGTTCTGCATTCGGAATATGACTACTGTTTTCAATAGTGGACGTGTTCAACATTAGTTAATAAACGCCGGACAGGACACACAGACCGCCGGTTTGAAAATATATTATTTAATTTTGCTGAACGAGATTCAAAGATCCTAGTCAGTAGATCCCATCACTAACTCACAATAGCTGTCACAACAGTAAGTGGTTAGAACCGAGGCTATAGTGTTTGTGATTCATGCAATAACGGTGCTGCTTTAATTGCGTTAAATTGTTTTAACGTGTTGAACGTTTCAAATGAATCGCAAAGATTAACGCGTTAACTCCCCCAGCCCTAATAGATCTATAAAACCAAATTTTTTATGTGTTATTGTCTTTTTTTCATATCCATAATGTACTTAAAATGATGTTCCGATTTAGAGGCAGTGATGTGTTTTAAAGACAGGCTTGATTATATACTCTAAGTCAATAAGCAGATGGTTGCCTGAATTATTTAATTTTCTGTTGGGTAATTATAATGCATTTTAGTCGTTTATTTTCTGAAGTGGTGGGCCAGACGATAGATGTCATGAATGTCAGATTCTAATGTAAAAATGGTTAATTGAATGCAAGCTTGCATCCAACACTAAATCAGTGTTCCTGTAGGTACCTTAAAATCCATTGTTATTTCTATGTAGGTTTTGCACCACTGCTTAAAGGGCACTCTTACAGGCCTAAACTATGCTCAAATTGCCACAATTGGCTACAGTCTGAAACTGTAAGTTAAAGTGGACATAGCCTCAGTGTTCACTGTAAAAACAACTGTCTGAAACTGTATGTTAATGTGGACACAGCCTCAGTGTTCACTGTAAAAACAACTGTCTGAAGCTGTATGTTAAAGTGGACACAGCCTCAGTGTTCACTATAAAAACAACTGTCCGAAGCTGTATGTTAATGTGGACACAGCCTCAGTGTTCACTGTAAAAACAACTGTCCGAAGCTGTATGTTAATGTGGACACAGCCTCAGTGTTCACTGTAAAAACAACTGTCTGAAGCTGTATGTTAAAGTGGACACAGCCTCAGTGTTCACTGTAAAAACAACTGTCCGAAGCTGTATGTTAATGTGGACACAGCCTCAGTGTTCACTGTAAAAACAACTGTCCGAAGCTGTATGTTAATGTGGACACAGCCTCAGTGTTCACTGTAAAAACAACTGGCTGAAGCTGTATGTTAATGTGGACACAGCCGCAGTGTTCACTGTAAAAACAACTGTCTGAAGCTGTATGTTAATGTGGACACAGCCGCAGTGTTCACTGTAAAAACAACTGTCTGAAGCTGTATGTTAATGTGGACACGGCCGCAGTGTTCATTATAATTGACAACTGTCTGAAGCTGTAAAGTGGCTACAGACTCAACGTTCATTGTAATTGCATGCTATAAATCACACAGAATATTCACAACTTAAACGTTTCTGCACCAGACAAATTGATGGATCATCGAAATCCATCAGAATCCAATTGTATAACCTGAAACAACAACCAGCAGAACCCATTGTATTAGACAGAAATCGACCAGAACCCTAATCTCTATCTAGTATGTACTGATACAGCGGATCCCTGTTAATAGAAAGAACATATAAAGAAACAATAAAACACAGTAAAGGAAGCACACTAATTAACAGCAGCCACAGTTCAAAGTAAGACGTTTTTGTGTCAGACATTTCAATTTAGGCGCCAGTGTTTCTAACCGAAGGTGTTCCATGACATGAGTGTCAAAAGCGGTTCAACCAAACTCTGTGTTAGCCCTAATACCAGGCCCTAGGCTTCAGAACCAATATGATAACTGGTGTTTTTTCCATAATTTTTTCTGATGAGACAGTTTGGAGGTTTCTGCAAGCGAGCAATAAATAGAAACACCAACTATTGTCTGGCCGTTCTAGAAGTCAGGGAGTCTTTACTCAATATAATTGTCTTAAATTGAAATCATATAGAGATCACATAAAAATTAAGAAAATAACTGTGCAATATTTAAGTGATAAGCATTGCAGTTATTCGTACAACGAACCGCCGAAATCACCTGTTTTCATAAAGTAATTGCTGTAAAAAAGTAGAATGAGGGTCATGGGTCGATTTTGTGGGCAGATTCATGACTCACCACAACACGTGCACATTTCAGTAAACCTAGTTTATAAAGTCCAACGCTCATACTATCTAGCAAACACACTTTCTGGGTCAGAATGCATTGGGGCGGACTCACTCTCTGACAGAGACAGTTAGGTATACTAGGTACTTTGCTTCAAATAAACCCAATGTACACACAAGACATGTGAGTCAATGTCACGAGGTCTGAGGTCATCTTGACCAAGAATATTTAATATAGGACAAACTCCTCAAGTCCTTAAAGAACAACAGAATGCATGCAGAGCAGAAAGAGGACAGCACAACACACTAAATCCGTAACAAAGAGAAATGAGCCCACGAATAAGCCAGCTGGTTTTGGGGCTCTGTTCTCAAACACAAACAGACCCCACAGAGCCTCAGGACAGCAAACAAATAATGATGAACAAAAACAGAACTGTTAGGCACACAAGAACAAAAATGCCAAAACTAGGCTAGCTTGGAAAGCTAGTACCTGACCACTGTGACTCACCCGAAATTAAATAAAAACCATGAATGTATACAGACAAACAATAGTATCAATTGTTGTGTACGGTTTTTCATTTTTGCTTTATGTATTTCTGAACGCCTACTGCGTAGATGTTGCGTGCCATGTCAAAAGAATGTTATTGTTCACAACGCAATGCCTTTTCTATGCTATTCGGTGCACTTGATAAATAAAATACTTTGACTTGTCATTCCCGGGATTCCATACTTTCGTTTCCACCCAGTCAGACACCTAAATGAAAGTTATAGTATTTTTTCAGTTTCGTTTCATTGAAGTTGGGTGTGTTCTTGTGTGCGTGCAAATGCGTCCTCACATAATTGAGTGAAACAGAAACAAAGAAACCCTTTAACAAGTTTTCCCCAGAAACATATTTACGTACTTTCCGTATTTAAACAATATGAAACTGAGAAACGTCAACATTTTTATAGAAATATTATAAAACCGAGAAACCTGTCAGTTTTGCATATGTAAGCATAATTTAAAACAGAAAAACCGATGTGTTTCCCGTTTAAACAATGCCATCTGGACCGTGAGTAGCCATCACTCCGAAAGGCAACGACCACAAAACCTCATTCCTCTTTTCTGGATCTCTCAGATTGACTGTCCAAGACAATCTACTTTTTTGCTATAGAGCGCTTGAATACCTAGCAGGACCAACCCAAAAGCTAGCCCACCCCCAAACACTCTCTTCACAAAGACGAGGTCAAACAAAATCTGATAAATATACTAAAACGTCCGTTTCAGCGCTTGAAATTACCAGACAAAATAGGAAAATACTTTCCCTGCCTGCCTTAACTCACATAACGTTTCCATGTGCACTGTTCTGGAAATATGCACTGTGTAGGCTACTGTATTCTCCAAATGTTACAGCATTGTTTTGCAGTTGAGGGCAACAGTTTAAAAACAGCACCTGGAATCACAGTGTCCCCAAGCTGCCCATGGTGAATGAAGGGATAAGGATTGCCTTCATTTCCTTGTTGTGGGACCAGTACCTGCCAGACCTATGATGGTTGTGTTCCTCTCCAATGCGTGAGGGCGACAACATCCTTGTTACTTGGGGAGTTGTGCCTGCATCTCTAAACGACAGACCCTAAAAATACTGCTGTCAAACCCCTTAGAAATGGTCACACTAATCATCAATACATCCTTTATAACAGTTTTTATGAATGACCAAAATACAGTTTTACCTAATATACTGTTCCACAATGCGGACTCATGAATCTTCATGAATACAACAGGAAATTGTTGTAGAAATACAGGAGAAATACAGTAACCTCAGACTCATTCAGAGACAGACTGTTTATTAAATGACAGACTACATCCCAAATATCTCCTTAACCTGGGGACAGGCCCTGGTGTCTTCACTAAAGGTGAAAAAAAGAACTTTCTATAGAAAACAGGTAACAGGTCTTTTTGCTATAGACCAGGCATCTCCAACCCTGGTCCCGGAGAGATACTGTCCTGGTTGTTCTCACTCCAACCCCATGAATATGTAGCCTCATTCAGTAATTAACTGTCTAATTATCAGAGGCAGGTGTGCCTAATTTGGGTTAGAGTTAAAACCAACTGGACAGTAGATCTCCAGGAGCAGTGATGGAGACCCCTGTTACAGACCAACAGGAAATGGTGAAAAGTGATATAGACTTTCTAACTACTATGGATCATTCAGGAACATTTTGAAGAAAGGAAAAGTAAATAAAAATACAACCGAGAGAGAGAAAGGAAAAGCAAATACAACAGCAGAGAGAGGACAGGGAATAGTAATACATGAGGAAGAAAAACGGGAGAGTCCTATGTGTGGTTGTTTATAGATCAATCCACCGGCTATTTATGAATGTGGTGTTTTTTCTATACTGAATGACCCACAGGTAACGTAGATCTGCAGAACGCAGGAGGAAGAGAGGGGTGGAGTTGCAGGAGGAAGAGAGGGTGGAGTTCCTGGTGACTCTTCTGAGCTACATGTTGTTGTCGGTCCAGTCCTTCATCCCGCGGTGGGCGTCGCTCTGCTGCTTGGTGTTGGCCCCCGAGGCCCCCTTCAGGTAGTCCTGGAACCGGCCCTGGTCCCGGCCGCTCACCAAGTAATGACCCAACATCTGGTCCGCCCTGCGTGATGGGGCGTGATAACGAGGTTGGTGTTATACATGATATCCGAAACGTGCAGGGTTGCACATCAATTCGACGGACACTGTAAGCATGCTGGCTAGGAGTGGTGTGTAGATCAGGGATGTCAAACAGCAACTTGTCACTTTGGAGTTTCAAACCAACAACCTCTTGGTTGCTGTACTATGCACCCACCAGTACCTAACCAGTAATGACCCTACCTGGCGACACCACTTTCCTCCAGCCTGCGCCCCTGCACAGCTCCGATGCCGGGGACGTCCCTCACTGACCGGTTCCCCATGGGTTCAGAGACAAAGTTACGGTGCTTCTGGGAAGTGGTGGGAGGGGGGTTGGATCCTGTGCAGACATGTATTGTGAATGGCAAAGTTGTCCGTTTTATCAACGGAGTTGAGCTTTTGATAAGAGGTCAATTACTGGCAAACTCATATTATCTCATTAGTTGAAAGACCAATAGCAGACCAGTACAGTTTCAAGGCTAACCACAAATATATTATAGCCCAGTCAAGAAACTCAGGTTTTACGGGATGATTAATACAGACGTAAGGAAGGCAGTCCAGGTGATTAAATATAACTCGCATGCAAGTAGTAGCCTGTATCCCAAGACCTCCCTGGGCCTAGCAGCTTCGCCTCCACGTCTGTCTCCGTAATCATCTCCCGCCTTTGCAACATTTTTGCGTTGTTTTCTAGCCAAGGATGATAGCCCACGTTATGGAGTAAATTGGCCTATTTCAATTCACCTGACATACGTTAACTTTAAACAACTGTATACGCGCCATTGGTATTACTTTATGATTGTATGTCGGCATATCTATGCTTTTCTCCCCGCGAACCGAAACAATACGCCTTATGTACGGCTCGTGCTGTAGCTGTGCCTTTGCCTAACTTTCTCCCCATCATCTCTCCGAGGCGAATAGACGGATACTGTTTTTCATTAGAATGCTACATATCTGTGTATTAGTTGATTTGACGCTCGTTATATTTTATTTTTATGCATAAAAAGTTTTGAATTACAGTACTGTGATCATGCGGGGGAAAAGCTCACTTAACCGACGTACTACTTTTGTAACGTACAGTAGTTGCTATATTGCCGTTTAAAATACCTTCATTTTTTTGTCGTATTTTAGCATCTTAATTCTATCCATATAAAGTTGACTATTTTTACGAAAAATATAAGTTTATTAATACCTTTGTTTCCAGACATCACTATGGGAGAGATTGGGAATTCAGCTCAAATAAAGATTTCAGTATGTCTCGCTCCTTGAAACTCTTCTGACTGTTGTGTCCGGCAGTGTGGCGCTTGATTTTAACGGGTCTCCACGTCCGGTGAGTTGATCCAAGAGTTTGAGTCCTTGGGGTGTTTCAAATCCATACACACCTACTCTCAAATTTGCCTCTCCCCCACCCCATCCACCCAGACATGGAAACAAATGTTAAACGAAAATGATTACGTTTTGAGTCACTGAAGATGGTCTGTTTAAGTATAAGTCTGGTATGGAGTGTCTGGGGAAAAATATGATTTAATGGTTGTGTGTATACTGTCGTAATTGAGTGAGACAGAAACATATACTTGCCCGTCTTTAAACAGTGCAATCTGTTAGATTGACGGCGCGACTCGCTCAAATTGACAAAACGTTTTGTGTTTTTTATTCGTGTTCAAACGTTTCCTACTTCATTCATCTGCTTTACTATGGAACGTTTGATAACCGACCGGACTACAGTGGACCACCACCCTCAACCATGGGGGTAGACTTAAGAAGCAGAGGGACATGATGAACGACCCTTTCAGCAGGCGTGCAAAGCGGTGCTGTATACCTCTCCAGACACAAACCATACAGATTCTTCTGCATGACTGTCTGAGCTCTTGGCTAAGATAATCTTAGCAGGCTAGGCTAATCATACTAGTTTCACATGAGGTACCCATGACTGTCTGAGCTCTTGGCTAAGCTAATCTTAGCAGGCTAGGCAAATCATGCTCGTTTCACATGAGGTACCCATGACTGTCTGAGCTCTTGGCTAAGCTAATCTTAGCAGGCTAGGCAAATCATGCTCGTTTCACATGAGATACCCATGACTGTCTGAGCTCTAGGCTAAGTCAAACACTAGTCATTGGTGCATAAAACACTTTAGCCTGACCAAACTAAATTGTTTCTTCTGCCTGTGTTAGTCAATGAACCTATTTATTTTTGTGTTAGTCAATAGACTGTAAGGAAAATACTTTCATTCTGTGTGTTTTGAAATGATGTATCAATGTGTCATAATAAGCTATAATCACAATCGTACAATTGTATGCTTGTGCCTTAAGAATGTATAGCCATATCATGAATGCATTATTAACAGGCAAATGAAACTGCTTAAAGCATAAACAAAACAAGTAATGATATGTGGGGTAATAAAGCAGTGAGCGAACGAATAACAGGAAGTGCATAGGGTGTACAAGAAGGACCACGAGACTACAGAAAGACGCATCCAGGTTTGAGAACACCAACTCCCAACAGGTAGAGGTCGCACAATCAGAGAGACTCAGTCCAGCCAATCAGAACACCACGCAACGTGAAGACCTACAAGAAGATTTGACCAATAGGCTCCCTTAAGGAGAACCTATAAATTTAAATGTATCTAAACAATGCGCTCTCTTTCCCAGCTCTTTCCCAGCCAAAACAAGAGCCGTGCACGTTCGATAGGGATATGATACTCCGGTTAATAAATACGTTGATAATTTCTAATTGGACAAAGTCGTCAGGATAATTTATTTCTTAACAAGACCTATTTATTTGTGTGTTAGTCAATGGACCTATTTATTTTTGTGTTAGTCAATTGACCTATTTATTTTTGTGTTAGTCAATGGACCTATTTATTTCTGTGTTAGTCAATGGACCTATTTATTTTTGTGTTAGTCAATGGACCTATTTATTTTTGTGTTAGTCAATGGACCTATTTAGTTTTGTGTTAGTCAATCATCTCACATTTACCTGCCCAGAGCCTCTTACATGAGCAATTAGGGTTTAATGCCTTGCTCATGAGCACAGCAGGTGTTTACCTTGGTGAATCAATCCAGTGCCCTATGTCGCTAACCACCAGGCTAACGATGCCACCAGTGCCCTATGTCGCTAACCACCAGGCTAACGATGCCACCAGTGCCCTATGTCGCTAACCACCAGGCTAACGATGCCACCAGTGCTCTATGTTGCTAACCAGCAGGCTAACGATGCCACCAGTACCCTATGTCGCTAATCACCAGGCTAAGAATGCCACCAGTGCCCTATGTCGCTAACCACCAGGCTAAGAATGCCACCAGTGCCCTATGTCGCTAACCACCAGGCTAACAATGCCACCAGTGCCCTATGTCAGTAATCACCAGGCTAACGATGCCATCTACTGGGCATACCCCTCTCCTCCAGCCTGCGGCTATGTGCCGGCCAAATTCCGGGAACGTCCTTCACTGACTGGTTCCCCATTGGCTCAGAGACTAAGTTGCGGTGCTTCTGGGAGGTGGTGGGGTTGAGGGATCCTGTCAAGAGGTCAACACTGCTGTCACTCATCCTTCATGGTGTCAGTGTAGTGGCTCACAGGCACATGTACCACATTGTACATCTACATAATGTCAGGCAACCCGAGACATTAGCCGTCACTTTTAATAACACACAAATGACCAAAATGACAGGCTACTGTGGCTCCCTTTACGCACAATTACAACTTTTTGCTCAGTTATTGACAGAAAAGGCTGATCTGATAGATCCGTGATGGATGGTAAAACAGAGATACTTGACAAAAACAAATTGTCACAAAACATGACATCCCACCACTTGAATTGTTTAAGGTTTAAGGACAAGTGTGTCAAAACCTATGACTTGTACTGATTATATTTACTTCTTTCTTACCACTACAATGAGTGAACAAATCCTCCGTAACTGGCTAGCTTTAAGTGATATCTTGCCTAGATTTTCCCTTTCCGACACACGTATTTCTGGTGCAGCAGGCAGAACGTTACTTGGACTCAATGCTGATGTCAAGGCATCACTTATAGTGTAGGTTTTTGAAGAACTAAATCATTATTAATTGAATCTGATACCCAGGCTACTCATATTGTTACTTATATTGTTGCTGACGGTGTTACTGATAATGTGACTGTCAATGATGTACAAGATAATGTGACTGTCAATGATGTACAAGATAATGTGACTGTCGATGATGTTACTGATAATGTGACTGTCAATGATGTACTGATAATGTGACTGTCAATGATGTACAAGATAATGTGACTGTCGATGATGTTACTGATAATGTGACTGTCGATGATGTTACTGATAATGTGACTGTCAATGATGTACTGATAATGTGACTGTCGATGATGTTACTGATAATGTGACTGTCGATGATGTTACTGATAATGTGACTGTCGATGATGTTACTGATAATGTGACTGTCGATGATGTTACTGATAATGTGACTGTTGACGATGTTACTGATAATGTGACAGTCAATGATGTTACTGATAATGTGACTGTCGATGATGTTATTCAACAAGTGCTTTTAATATGTATTTTGTTTGTGTCGTTCTTTCCCCCAACAGGAGCTTCATGAAAGGGAATGAATAAAACAATCCCTGATGCCCACCCACTGATTGATCTGAGTGGGGTCAGAGAGAGCCGGGACCGTGAGCGGTTTAGTGATGTTCCCTTGTCCCCTCCTCTTTCGCCCCTGTTACGAATAATCTGGGGAAGGAGAGCAACAAGAAATACTCTGGGGGAGGAGACCAACAATAAATACTCTGGGGAAGGAGAGCAACAAGAAATACTCTGGGGGAGGAGAGCAACAAGAAATACTCTGGGGGAGGAGAGCAACAAGAAATACTCTGGGGGAGGAGACCAACAAGAAATACTCTGGGGGAGGAGACCAACAAGAAATACTCTGGGGGAGGAGACCAACAAGAAATACTCTGGGGGAGGAGAGCAACAAGAAATACTCTGGGGGAGGAGAGCAACAAGAAATACTCTGGGGGAGGAGAGCAACAAGAAGTACTCTGGGGGAGGAGAGCAACAAGAAATACTCTGGGGGAGGAGAGCAACAAGAAATGTTTTCAGCTCCCACCAGCGGACCTGTGAGACTCGTATCACCCCGTCTTAAGTCAGCTCATGGTTTTACTGCTGTAGTGGAATTCTGTTGTGTCCGTTTCCACAACCGCCCCTGTGTTTCGAAGATCTTGCAAGGAAGACTGGCATCAACAAGTGTCTGGGCCTCATTACACATTTCTGATCCTGGATGCTGTTCATGTTCCTCATCCTCATTGTGCATCTGGGCCTCATTAAACATTTCTAATCCTGATCCTGGATGCTGTTCATGTTCCTCATCCTCATTGTGCGTCTGGGCCTCATTAAACATTTCTACTCCTGATCCTGGATGCTGTTCATGTTCCTCATCCTCATTGTGCGTCTGGGCCTCATTAAACATTTCTAATCCTGATCCTGGATGCTGTTCATGTTCCTCATCCTCATTGTGCGTCTGGGCCTCATTAAACTTTTCTAATCCTGATCCAGGATGCTGTTCATGTTCCTCATCCTCATTGTGCGTCTGGGCCTCATTAAACATTTCTAATCCTGATCCAGGATGCTGTTCATGTTCCTCATCCTCATTGTGCGTCTGGGCCTCATTAAACATTTCTAATCCTGATCCCGGATGCTGTTCATGTTCCTCCCACTCCTGCCCATTGATAATGAATTACTTTCTATAGACGCTAGTGATCCATAAGTTGATCCTGCACCCTTCCTGTTCCCTGTCTTTCCTTTCCAGTCAACCACCCAATTACATTCACTTGACTCTTAATTACAGTATACCCGTACCATTCTCTTCTGTGGCAAACATGTCTTGTGTTGTTCCTTTGGGTCTGCTAAGCTTTTTCATTCATGCCCTAGAGCATGATAGCATGTTAATTGCTTAATTGCTTCATGCAGTACTGATGAGTAACTTGGTGAGATAAGTGCCAGTTAAAATCCCCCATCATTACAAAACATCCCCCAAGTTTTCATTTTGGTCCAGCAATTTCTCGAGATTCTCTGAGTCTTTAAATGATATTATGTACCGTAGATGAGGTCCACAATTTCTTCGCAATTTTACGCTGATTTGTTTTTTTAAATTGTTGCACTATTTGCCGGCGCAGTCTTTCACAGAGAAAACTCTCTGTGATGCTGTTTTCATACCCGATCATGTTACTGACCTGTTGCCAATTAGTTTTGAGATGTTCCACCAGTTTCTGTTTTACACGTGCTACTGGCATCAAATGCATATTGGGCATATATAACATTTCTCAGTTTCAACATTTGATATGTTGTCTTCGTACTATATTCTATTGACAACAGGATTTAAATGATTTGCACATAAATGCTGTTCCGTGTTTCTTTTACATTGTAAAGAAAGCGTCCCAACTTTTCTGGAACAGGGTTGTATAATGACTTGACTAAGCCTTGCTTATCCAGTATTGTAAAAATTATTAACTGAATGTTTTAAATGTTGATTATTTCTGCCTGTGTCAGACAATAGATCTAATGGTTCTAATATTGGCTCATGTCTGTATCAATTTAATGTGCTTATTATTATGATGCAACTAAAATGCAGGTTTCTTAAACAATGGAGTCATTGCCATTACGGTTGTCATTACAACAGTATGTCATTACATTTTCTTTGTATTTCCTGGTATTGTATTTCTACATGAATCTTTTTTTAAATAAGACCTGCTTCAGATGAAGTCTATATATCTGCTATATCTATCACTGCTGTGATCTTGCCATAACTTTATCCACAACTACAGTATATCCCTTGATGAGGTGAGCAAAATATGCCTTTTTTATCAAGCAAGCTACATACTATTGGTTTATTAGCCGATTTGATGTTCATGTTATATTTTTATATGCATTCACTTTTTTCACTTTTCTCTTAAAATAAAATGTTGATCTTAGGAAAAATTGTGTTTGTTAACCAAATAAATTCTGGTCGAGTTAAAATAGATACAATAGATAAATATACAGTTTTTACAGTAATACAGATACACGGTTATATATCAATACAATGTTGACTAGCTATCCATTCAAAGTCCAGACATGTTTGGGTGGAGATGGAGATTTCAGCTCTGAGTTGTTGACTAGACATCTTCTAGAATCAAGAGTGTGTCCTTAAGTTGTAACAGTAAGTTATAACAAAACATTTCTCATAAGAAAATACACATATTTATTGGTCTGATGGGCTACTCCTCTGTCCAACCCCACACTTCCTGCTCCACCCAGAAACAGAAATTAAAGTTAAAGAGAATTAAAAAATTTTCATTTAATGAAAATGGGGGTTTCATGTAAGACATGTGAATCCTCCTATGACATTTGAAACAATTTAATCGGAGAAATTTTGCAGGGAAAACACAGAGAAGCAGACACGCACACACACGCACACACGCACGCACACACACACGCACACTCTTCCCTGTTGGATTGGCTGGCCGACGCACCCAAATTTTATTCGTGTTCACACGTTTCCTCGTTCATTCATCCCTTTTGCTACGGAGTGTTTGAAACTTGCTGGACTACGTTAGACCCCCCCAACACACATTGAGGCTGTCGAATTACATCTGACCTGTTAAATTTACCCACTGCCGTCTTATCGGCTTTTACATTTCCTGAGTAAAAGGGAAAATACTGTAGCGGGGTACACCCTAAATGTCACCCTATTCCCTACAGCACCACTCGTGCCAAAGGAAGTGCACTCTGTATCCACAGAGTTATCATTTGGGACGTAGCCTCTGGCTATTTCGCAGTGGTGTGGTTGATTGATGAGATGCTCAGTCACTGATGTGACACTTCAATAGTTCAACACTTCAGTAGTGAACCTTTTATTAGAGAATCAGACCATTAGAATGTGTTACAGCTGACCCCGACTTAAAACTATTCTCCCTTCTCTCTCCAGCTTTTTAGCTCCCTGTGTCTTGTAGTAGGTATAATTAATGTCTGCTTGTGTGTGTGTGTGTGTGTGTGTGTGTGCACTGTTGGACAGGCGGTCTCTTACTCCAAAACCCCCACCTAAAGGTGTCTATCGTGCTTTCTCATAATTCGCTGCTTTGATTGCATGACTGCAAGATGTTGCCTTACAAATATAGGAGTTTATCAATGTTTCATGTTCAATTCCTTCTGGGCCTTTGTGATCTGAGAGAAATAATTGTCTCTTATGTGGTCATACATTTGCAGGATGTTAGAAGTGCAGCTCTGCTTCCACCTAATTTTGTGGTCAGTGGCCATTTGAGGCTTCTCTCTCTAGCAAGGCAATGCTCAGTGACTCTACACATAGTCAATTAATTTCTTAGTTTTTGATCAGTTGCATGGGTGAGCTATACTGACACTTTAGAGCAAGGTAGCTTTCCATTTTTTAAATTTTTAGGGTTATATCTTTTCAGCATATCAAACCCTATCTTCTCTCTTTCACCTCCATCTCTCCCTGCACCAACACGTTCTCCTCTCCTTCACCTCCCTCTCT
>JACXGK010003929.1:10381-22607 GCA_016801125.1 Novumbra hubbsi | reverse complement strand
AAAACCATATGGTTTATCTACATTACCAAGGATAACACCATACAGTGTTTCTATACTATCAAGGAGAACACCATACTGTGTTTCTACACAATCAAGGATAACACCATACAGTGTTTCTACAATATCAAGGATAACTCCATACAGTGTTTCTATAATATCAAGGATAACACCATACTCTGTTTTTACACTATCAAGGATAACACCATACAGTATTTCTACAATGTCAAGGATAACACCATACTGTGTTTCTACACTATCAAGGATAACACCATACGATTTATCTATACTATCAAGGATAACACTATACAGTGTCTGTACACTATCAAGGATAACACCATACGGTTTATCTACACTATCAAGGATAACACCATACAGCATTTCTTCACTATCAAGGATAACACCATACAGTGTTTGTAGACTATCAAGGATAACATCATATAATGTATGTATAATATCAAGACAGAAGTATGGGACCAGAAGGCAAGCCAACGGTTAGAGCGTCCAGTTACCAAAATGTTGCTGGATTGAATACCTGAGCCGACAACATGAGGAATTTGCTATTCTGTCCATGAGCAAGGCAGTTAACCCTCATTGCTCCCAAGGTCATTGCTGTTAAACCGAATGTGCTCTCAGTCAACTTCACAGAAATAGAAATTGAGTTAGAATATATCATGTACAGCTCACTGAAATACATTTACTCTTGACACATTATTAATCAGCAAGTACACTGTACAACCGTACAACCGTTCATTACTCAAAACGACTATTATACTGTGCATACATACTAATCAGGAATAAAACCAATAACAGTACACGTTGATACATGGGGCCGTAAATAGATCAGTGATCAATAACAACAGGTCAGTAATGATCGGTGGTCCTAGGTCTTAAGAATCCTTGTTGATGAACATGGGCGCAAAATAGCTTAAGATGTACTACCACTGGCTACCACTACAACCTACCAACAGTATTAACACTACCACCACTACTACTACCTACCAACAGTATTAACACTACCACCACTACTACTACTACTACCTACCAACAGTATTAACACTACCACCACTACTACTACCTACCAACAGTATTAACACTACCACCACTACTACTACTACTACCTACCAACAGTATTAACACTACCACCACTAATACTACCACCACTACTACCACTACTACTATTACTACTACTACTACTACAATTATTACTACTACTAACACCACCACTACTACTACTACTACTACTACTACTACTATTACTACTACTACCACCACAACTACTTCTACTACTACTACAACCTACCAACACTATTAACACTACCACCACTACTACCACTACTACTACTATTACTACTACCACTACTACTACTACTACTACCAACACTACTACATACCAACACTATTAACACTACCACCACTATTAACACAACCACCACTACTACTACTACCACTACTACTACTACTACTACTACCACTACCTACCAACACTATTAACACTACTACTACTAATACCACTACTACCACTACTACTATTACTACTACTACTACTACAATTATTACTACTACTAACACCACCACTACTACTACTATTACTACTACTTCTACTACTACTACTATTACCACTACTACTATTACCACCACTACTACTATTGCTACTACTACTACTACTACTACTATTACTACTACTACCACCACTACTACTTCTACTACTACTACAACCTACCAACACTATTAACACTACCACCACTACTACCACTACTACTACTATTACTACTACTACTACCACTACTACTACCAACACTACTACCTACCAACACTATTAACACTACCACCACTATTAACACAACCACCACTACTACTACTACCACTACTACCACCACTACTATTGACTTATATTGACTGTATACTTGCTTTAGACACATTTCAGTTTCACGGAAGATACAGGAATGGTTCCTCTCTGAGAAACAGTTAACCAGCTTTTCAAGCTGTCTTGAAGAGGCCTTTAAAAAAATCAATAGAAGCAACTTAATAATGCTTGTGCATTAAAATGTTTTGCTCTTTATGGGTACTTGAATACATCTACACTCTAACTGCTTAATTCACACTGTGAAATTAATCTGCTTGAATTCCTTATGAAGCATTCCCACCTTCAAGCTTGGTGACCACAGATATCTCTGGGAGATTCCCATCTCTTTGCAGAATGGGAGAATTCATGGCCTTCATCCGGGAACCATAAATCCTGTGATTAGGATCAACACGTTGGGCTGGCATATGCAAGTGTTCCAAAGCACTGCCCACCTCCCCCAACAGACACACACAATTAGGCCCTGGCAATACACACACACACCCACACACACACTGAATATGGTGCCGATGAGATGCGTAGGTTGCTTTGATTCAGGCATTACAGACAGATGGTGTGTGTTTGTTTGTTTGTGTGTGTCTGTACAACCAAAACGACAACAGCAACATTCAGTCAGGCAAGTGTGTAATGTAGCTAAGAATGGTACTTGAGGTTAGGAGATGTTTAGTAAAGGAACAAGGTTGTGACAGTTGACAACCTCACTGGAATTTCCACATTATATTGAGTTATATTGTGTGTGATCTTAATTAGGAGTTTAAATCAGTAATGTCAAACCAGGTCTCCTGAGTAGCGTAGTGGTCTATGAGCTTGCCTGGCAAGTGGAACTATGACATGTGGCCTTTGGGTTTGAGCCCCCGTTAATGGAGAGGGTGTGAACCAGCCCAGCTGATTAGTCAGATTTCGGAGGAAGAAAACTCTTCTACTAATCTGTTTCCAAAAAAGTTGTGGTTTCTGTTCAAATATAGGTTGCTGTTGCTGCAGCTCTTCTTTTAAACAACACTCTTTTAGCATTTTGGAACTGAGGAGACCAATTGCTATAGTTTTGCAATTTAAATGTTTTTCCATTCTTACTTAATATAGGATTTGAGCTGCTCAACAGTTTGGGGTTTCCATTTCATAATGCACCATATGTTTTCAGTTTGGGACAGGTCTGGAGGGCAGGCAAGCCAGTTTAGCACCCAGACTCCTTTACTACAGAGCCATGCTTTTGTAATACGTGCAGAATCTGGTTTGGCATTGACCAGCTTAAATAAGCAAGGCCTTCCATGAAAAAGATGGATGGAAGTAAATGCTGCTACAAAACCTGTATAAATACTTCAACATAAATGGGGCACTAATGCACCCCCATACCATCACAGATGGTGCACTGATAACAAGGTCCCTTTTCTTTTAAGCCTGGAGAACACGGTGTCCATGATTCACAAAAACAAAGTTGTCAGACCACAGGACAGTTTTCCACTTGGCGTAAGTCCATCTTAAATGAGCTCGGGCCCAGAGAACGCTACAGCGTTTCTGGATCTTGTAAATATCTGGGTTCTTCTTTACATGGTAGTTTTAACTTGCATTTGTGTATGCAGCTAGAAACTGTTTGCAGAAATGTTTTGCCCCATGCAGTCTTTACCCAATCATGTTCATGACCTGTTGCAAATTAACCTAATTAGTTGTGAGATGTTCCTGGAGGTTATTTTTTTGTATTGCCCTTTTCCTGTCTTTTTTTGCTTCTGTCCCAGGATTTTTTAAGTGTGATCCTGGCGTCAAATTCAAAGTGAGCATTTATTTTTATAGCATTTACAATATAATTTTTCAATTTCAACATTTTACGTTTCGTCTTTGTCCTATTGAAATATACTGTTTACATTTTTTTGCATTTATTTGCATTCTGTTTTTATTTCCATTTTAGAAATTGTAGATGAAATGCATATCATTTGGAAGTGCAAGTTCATGAGAGACAGGAAGAAATTCAAACTTGGCTTGACTCTCATCATTCCAAGAACATTATCCCCACCTTGAAACGAGGTAGCGGCAGCATCATGCAATGGGGATGCTTCTCTGCATCCGGTCCTGGGAGCCTTGCCTTGGGGGAAGGACGAATGTAGTAAAAGGTCCTTAAGGAAAACCTGATTCATATCACAATATTTTTGCATGACAACGACCCAAAGTGAGCTATACTGACCATGTTTGAAAGTAGGTAAAGCTGTTATGTTATTAATTCCAGTGCATTAGTCAAGTTAGGACGCCAACCCCCAAAATATTTCGATTAACACAGCCTATACATCTTTAAGATTGTCATGCATGACTAATGGTAAGGAAACTTAACATCGCTATGGTATTTCTAGAGGTATTTTTAGTTACATACAGAACCATAGTCTGGCCTAAATTTCTCCAGGCCAAGAAATCCTTTAGAATCTATCACGATTTGAAAACATCCTATAAGATTTATACTAGAGTATTCATCATGGATCTTTTACTGTACATTTTTTATATCAACCAATCCTACTCCAGATTTTTAGAGGTTCGCTTATGGGATTTTTGTAGGTTTTGGGTTAGAGTACAAGACTACAATAAAACAAGACATTACAACTGTAGTTAAAAAAAACTGAATCAGTGCAGATTTTGTAGGGGAGGTTGTGTTCCTCTTGTGGTCTCTTTAACCAAGTGGCTGAAGAACAACTAGTAAACCAGGATAGAAAGGGATGAGAGTCCTAGACAGTCTGTTGAAAAGTCATGATGGGTACAATTATATACTAAAACATTAGACATTAATTATATTTTGTTTGCTGTGATTTTCAACTTGGATTGGATCTTGGGCTTCAAGGACAAACCGAGAGAAGCTAGCCCAAGATTGTGTGTTGTTTAGGGCAACTGTGATGTTCAGAGATGTTTATAGAATTATATATCATTGTTCACTAATTGTTTTCTAATTCAGTGTGGCTACTTCTAGTGATTCTCCATCACCGGTCTGCAAACCCCTTTTTAAAAGAGACTTGAGGATCAATCATTTACATGAAGTCCCCATGTTTACATGGATAATGATGGGGAACAGCTGAAACCTAGGAGTGCCATTTCATGAAGATTGGTTGTTTGTACTGACCCATTCTAGCTAAATAATATGACACATAAACAGTTGTCTTGCTTAGTCGTATGGCTCCTTGACTTGCAAAGGTTCCCGTTTCCTAAACTCTCACTACAGCTGACTCTCAGCACTGGAGGTCAACAGGTTCTACCCATTAATGTTGATCCTCTGGGACAGTTCTGGCCACTCACAGGGATTTTGGACGGTGTCCCTAGCAGAGGAGTGTATAGAAACCATAGTTTATCAGATCAGAGAAATTAAATTGTGTTACAATGGTCAGCTATTAACGTTGTCTGAAATTAGTGTTAGTTTTGCTTAATGCCATAAGTTGCATGTTGAAGTGAAGCATCTTTGAGTAGTGAATTAACGTAACGGTTGCCCTTGCAACACTAAAACCGGTTGGCTAATTGTGCATTCGGAGTTGGTTTGCAGTGGATGGAGAAGGCTAAGTAAACATTCACCCGATTTTACTGGTTTGACAGGGCAGGCCTTAAGTGTCATGGAAACTTTCATCAAAAAAAATCCCTCCAGTCAACCTCAATATATTGAGTTATTGGTATGTTGTCTGTGTACTTTTATTGTGGCTATTTTTAAAGCTGCCCGTTATTAGATTTTCAACACTTTCTTACCTATCCTTATTCCATTTGTTTTCCATTGTTTTCTTTCTTATTTGCCATAACATTTTTTTCCTACATACTTTCTATGTGTTTTACTACCACTGTCATGTTGTTTCATATAAAAATGTACCCGGTTATTTTCTAATTCCATGGTAGGAATCGAACGGGCAGTCCTGGCTCTGCCAGAAATCCGAAAGAAAGAGATGGATGAGCCAGACAACACATCGTCTGATCAAAGCATGTGGGAAAGAAAAGCCAGATCAAGAAGAGTTTAACAGAACTGACTGGAACCAGGTTCTGGGGGCCGACTGGTGTGGTGGAGGCTTTCGCTTCAGCCTCTCTTGACATGTATTTTAATGGCAAAACGATTTCAAAGGTTGATATACCAATTCCTCTTAAAGTGCAACTGTCATTCATCTTCCATGTCACCTTCCCTCTCTCTCTCTCTCTCTGTTCCCTTCTTTCTCACCTCGGGGGTGGATATCTGCTATAACCCTTCTCTTCTTCCGTCCCTCTGGGCTCAGTGGCGAAGCAAGGAGTAGAGACCAGAGAGAGGTCAAAGGGCAAATCATTAAAAGTGCTTGTGTGTCATCTCTGGGTTCTCGTCTTCCTGTTCCTGCTTAACACACACCCACAGCTAATATTACACATGCATGCATATAAGCCCTAGTGTACACACACACACACACACACATCCATCTTAGGCCCCCTGCAGTCCAGCAGGCCTTAATGAGACCACACTACAGGGAAACTACACACTCTGAACTTTAGATGTAAAGAGAGTGGAACCGACAGAGGGAGAGGATGAGGAGAAATAGAGAGAGAGACGACGAGAGTGATAGGGGAAGGGAGGAGGGGAGAAAGAGGGAGAAAAGAGGCGTGAGAAAGAGAGAGACAGGGGAAAGAAAGAAGGGAGAATGAGGAAGAGAGGGGAAGGGGGGAGGGGAGAACGAGGAAGAGAGAAGGCAGAGTGAGAGAGAAACAGATGGAGATAGAGAGAGAGAGAGAGAGAGAGAGAGAGAAGGGAGTAGTAGTGAACTGGACTGAAAAGTGAGGTTACAACGTCAATGGAAACCAAAATCACCAGCCCGATCTGAGGGCTGGATTGAAACTCACTGAAAATGAAAGTAAACAATAGAAGTCACAGGTTGTTCCAACTTTCATCACAGCGACTCACAATGTGACTCAGTAGTGTGTATGACCCCCACGTGCCTGTATGCACTACCCACAACATCTGCATGGTCCTGATGAGGCCACGGGACAGTCTGTGGGGCTACATGGTGGCATAGATAGAGGTCAACATGGACCACAGCTCTTCACCCTAGGAGACTTTAACATGGACCACAGCTCTTCACCCTAGGAGACTTTAACATGGACCACACCTCTTCACCCTAGGAGACTTTAACATGGACCACACCTCTTCACCCTAGGAGACTTTAACATGGACCACACCTCTTCACCCTAGGAGACTTTAACATAGACCACACCTCTTCACCCTAGGAGACTTTAACATGGACCACACCTCTTCACCCTAGGAGACTTTAACATGGACCACACCTCTTCACCCTAGGAGACTTTAACATAGACCACACCTCTTCACCCTAGGAGACTTTTACATGGGCACGTTTGTTTTCCAATCGTACTTGGGAACAAAAATATATGATTCCTTGTTTTTACTTAACCCTCACCCTAACCGTAACCTCAGTGACCAAAACTTTACCTAACCAAAACAGCTAATCCTCAACCCTAATGCCTAAACCCTAATGCCTAAACCTAAACCCTAAAGCCTAAACCTAAACCATAATGCCTAAACCCAAATGCCTAAACCTAAACCCTAATGCCTAAACTTAAACCAAAATGCCTAAACCTAAACCCTAATGCCTAAACCTAAACCCTACTGCCTAAACCTAAAGAAAAACGAATGCTAACAGTAATTGTTAGGTTTTAGGTTTTAGCTTCCGCATGACCCCTAAAACAACCTTGGGGACTAGCAAATAAACCTTGTCAGCTTTTACTATTTTGGGGGGACTCGTCTGGTCCCCACTTGTACAGATAGATGTGGACACACACACACACTCGCTTACTGACTAATGATGATCCTCAGATGAACAGACAATTATAGACTAAGGAAGAGAGAGAGAGAGAGGCCATTCATTTACCAGAGTAATGTGGTTATTTAGGCAGAATCCCAAATGGCATTCTATCCCCAACAGGCTTGTGCACTAGTCCAACTTACTGTTTAGAGAGTAGGTTGCCATTTGGAATGTACTTTAGACAAATCTGGTTGTAAGGCCTAAATAATTAGTGTCATTATCTTCAATGATACGAAACTGATTTTATCTGGAGTTTTATGGAAATGGTTTCATTTGGATGTGAAAGGAGCAATCATTCCCAGGGCTTAATAGACAGCAACATAAACATCTTGTTTTTTCTTTTTCTAATTTCCATGTTGTATATCAGACTTTCTTCCTTTCAAACATTTACTCCTCCTCACTTATTTAATTTTTTTTATTTAAAGGTCCTTGTTAGCATGGAAATAATTTGTTTTCATTGCAAAATTAAGTGGAAAATACAAATAATATTTTGCCTATCAGATATGGATGTTTATAAATGTTTGACTTGATTTAAAATTATTTGTGTATTTATTGTACAATGATGAAATACTGTACGTGTCTCTAATGTGGTCATACATGCCAGGAGATTAAGAAGTACAGCTGCCATTCCTGAGATATGTTGTTAGTGTCCAGCTGTGGCAGAACCCTGTAGGACCTCCAAGGTGGGAGACAATATCTGGGTGCTTCTATAGGACCTCCCAGGTTGGAGACTGAATATCTAAGTGGTTCTGTAGAACCTCCCAGGTAGGAGACTGCATATCTAAGTGGTTCTGTAGAACCTCCCAGGTAGGAGACTGCATATCTAAGTGGTTCTGTAGAACCTCCCAGGTAGGAGACTGAATATCTAAGTGGTTCTGTAGAACCTCCCAGGTAGGAGACTAAAAGTCAATATTTCTCTATTTCTGTCTTTCTCATTTTCATTATCTCTGTCAGTTGTACCCGTCAGTTGTACCCGTCAGTTGTCCCTGTCAGTTGTCCCTGTCAGTTGTCCCTGTCAGTTGTCCCTGTCAGTTGTCCCTATGGTGCCAGGCACACAGGTACACATGAACACACATAATGTAGTTATACGGTCATCACCCTACTTTACATATATTTATAAATGTACACAGTTTTTATTGTGGAGTGTTTCACTGTGGAGTGAATCAATGGCACCCTATTCTCAGTTTAGTGCTCTACTTCCTGTCAGCACACTGGGGGGGATAAGGAGACATCTCCAAAAGCACTCACTGTTCCATCTCAAGGCCCGTAATGGCCCATTCATGAAAGTCCCACCTCTCAAACTCTCTATGCCATACTAATAAAGTCTAAAAGGTAAATAAATCAATGTTTAATTAAATACATTCCATAGAGGGATAATAACAGACTCATTTTAGCAGGAAAATAGGATAGTCCAACTGTAAATCCTTCTGCAAGAGAAGATTAGTTATTACAGGGAGTTAGCCTGGGGAAAAGGTAACTTCGGCTTTCTTGCACCTTGGTGTTTGTGTGTGTGTTATTAAAAAAAGCCACCACAGCCCTTAGGTTAGACGGAGGTAGAGATAATGACTAAAGACACATTAATAAGAAGAAGCTTTTAAGAAGATCTCGTTGATATTTATAGTTTATGTGGTAGTTAACGCTTGGGGGCGATAGTCCATGAGAAGCATATCTTACGAGAGGGGAGATGAGAGGAAAAGTGGGCAGGAGTGATGGAGGAGGACGAGAAGGGAGGGAGAAGGAGAGTAGAGGGAAGTGAGGAGCAGCGAGGAGAAGAAGCTTGGTGCTGGGGTATAGAACCTGGGTCAGTTTGGGTCCAGAATCTAAACCCTGGAATATCACTTGACAGTGTCGACCTGATGTGTCCAGTGTCTTTAGGTGGCCATGGGCATCAAGCTGAGCAATACATTATACCTTTCTGTTATGTCTGGTGAGTGGTGCCAAAACATAGTGTATAATAATAAGCTGTATGTTTCTCTTATTTGAGTTTATGTCTTAATGATACAAACTAAGCAGACAGGCTTTCCTCTTGATTTTTATCACATTCCAATAGAGCATAAAAGGCCTGAGCAATGCTTCCTTAAAACTACCCGGACAGGACGTGTCAATACCATGTGACAGGATGTGTTAATTTCATGTGACAGGATGTGCCAATACCATGTGACAGGATGTGTCAATACAATGTGAAAGGGTGTGTCAGTACCATGTGACAGGATGTGTCAGTACCATGTGACAGGATGTGTCATTACAATGTGAAAGGATGTGTCAGTACCATGTGACAGGATGTGTCAATACAATGTGAAAGGATGTGTCAGTACCATGTGACAGGATGTGTCAATACCATGTGAAAGGATGCGTCAGTACCATGTGACAGGATGTGTCAATACCATGTGACAGGTTGTGTCAATACCATGTGACAGGATAGGTCAGTACCATATGCGTAGCTGTGAAGTGAAATCAACACATATTTCCCTAACTGATTCTAGTTGCTACTTTCCGTCCGTGTTGTGTACATTTAGTTTATTCAGTCGCTGTATGTTGTTTTCTATTAGCAGCACAGTTCTGTGTGTGTGTGTGATGCTGATTACCATTGACTTGACTGTCGGAGTGTGGAGAGGATCGACAACATCTCTGCTGCTCGTTTGATATCTGATAGTAAATATGTGTCACAAACTACAGGAGATTGCACAAACAAAAATGCTGAACAAATATGGAAATGGACTTTTAAGTTGATATGCTTCAAATGAAATCTGTTACTTGTGTTCATGTTGCTAATCACCGCTCCGTCTGTCTCAAACACTCCGTCGCTCTGAAATATTGCCTTAAAATACTTCTAGGGCATCATCAGATTTAGTCTTCCAACCGTATCAGACCCAGCTCAGAGCAGGATGATGATTCCGTGAACGCACATTGTTAGTTCAACAGTAATCACTGTGTGTCTCTGTGTGTGTGTGTGTGTGTGTGTGTGTATATATATATATATATATATCTGTGTGTGTGAGACTCTGTGTGTGTGTTCAACTGTAATCACTAACTAATGTCTCAATGCTTCAATGCTTCCTTTAGCTACAAAGGATGATAATTGACTTCCTGCCTCTTCTAAATACACAAGTGTGTTAGCTGAAGCGTGCTTCCAATTAGTGATCTTAAGCGTGATCTGTGTTGGCGCTGACAGTAGTACCTGCACAATCAGGTGATTACCATAGAGATGGTGCCTAGTTGCTTGTCAAATTCATCTCTATCTCACTCTTCTTCTCTCTATTTTACTCAACCTCCCTCTATCTCAGTCCACCATTTTCTATCTCACTTTACCTCTCTATCTCACTCTAACTCTCTCTATCTCACACTACTTCCCTCTATCTCACTCTACCTTTCTTATTCTCACTCCACCAATCTATCTATCTCACTCTACCTCTCTCTAACTCACTCCACCACTCTCTATCTCACTCAACCTCTCTCTAACTCCACCACTTTCTAACTCACTCGAACTTTCTTTATCTCACCCCACCTCTCTCTATCTCACTCTAACTTTCATTATCTCACCCCACCACTCTCTATCTCACTCTATCTTTCTTTATCTCATTCCACCACTATCTATCACATGCTGCCTTTCTTAATCTCACTCCACCACTCTCTATATCGCTCTACCTTTCTTTATCAAACTCCATCTTTTTTCCCTCCATCCTTCTCTCCCTCTCATCTCCTCTTATTGCTCCTCTCTCTCTCCCACTCTTCTCTTCCTATTCCTCCATCCTTCTCTCCCCCTCATCTCCTCTTATTCCTCCATCCTTCTCTCCCTCTCATCTCCTTTTACGCCTCCATCCTCTTATCCTTCTTATTCCTCCATCCTTCTCTCCCTCTCATCTCCTCTTATTCCTCCATCCTTCTCTCCCTCTCATCTTCTCTTATTCCTCCATCCTTCTCTCCTTCTCATCTCCTCTTATTCCTCCATCCTTCTCTCCCTCTGATCTTCTCTTATTCCTCCATCCTTCTCTCCCTCTCATCTCCTCTTACTCCTCCATCCTTCTCTTCTTCACCTCATATTTATATTTTTTCTCTTCCGTAACCCTCATTTTCGGCATCCAATTATTTCTCAGTATTCTTCCCCGCATGTTGATGTGTAGCGGTGTTGAGTCAATACTCTTCGAAATATTATAATACTACATCTCTCTCCTCTTCAATCTCAGCAGTCAAACAAAGACTTTCATTAACGAGGAACAGAGAAAACACCAACTCAGAACAACGTATTGGGTAACAGTCTCTATAAAGCCAGAGCTCATTCTGTTTATATTCCTGTGTGTGTGTCAACCACTTCCTGTGTGTGTGTCAACCACTTCCTGTGTGTGTGTCAACCAAAGCAATAGAGGACTACCGGAATATGCAGAAATATGTCTCCCAAACTAAATGGTTGAGGGGTTCCCCTCCACACCTCTCTCCAACTAGCTCCCTGTCTTGACCCCCCGACCCCAACCCTACACCCCTACACCGAACCCAACCCTACCCCAACCCTATACCCCTACACCGACCCCAACCCTACCCCAACCCTACACCCCTACACCGACCCCAACCCTACCCCAACCCTACA
>JACXGK010003929.1:0-10281 GCA_016801125.1 Novumbra hubbsi | reverse complement strand
CTCCAGACAGACACCACTTATATCTCATTGTATGGATGACTAGCCAAAGACCTATTGATTAGGGGGTCAAACTGCCGACTCCCCAAATGACACCCTGTTCCCTTCGTACCGCCCTGCCATTGGTGTCCGGACGTGGGCCAGATATTGCCAGATGGGTCGCGGTCAAGGGTGGAGGGTTTTATTGGGGATAAGAAGGGATTTAGGACTCACCCTTGTTGAGCAACAGCTTGTCCTTGTGTGCATCCTTCAACTCTGTTAACTCTGCTTTAAATTGAGAAAAATCCAATCTGAGACCGTTTGTTTTTTAAATTGCGTTAATCAATCGTCTGTGTGTGTGTCTGTTTGTCATCCTCTCGTCGTCGTTCTTATGAGATTGGTTTGTGTTCATTAGTTGGGCTAATACATTATTAATTAGTCTATCAAGGTGGTCCTTTAAAGCTGCACTAACAAACGATTTCACATTCAACGGACTGAATCCGGAGGCTTTTAAGGAAATCACTAACTTCTCGTATGGTTCGATCAGCAGCATCTAGCTCAATGAGTCTGCACAATATACAACAACTCCCAGAAATCGAGAGAGCGTGAAACAAAAATGTGATAAATGTGATAAAATATATAGGGCCTTTTGTAGGAGATGCATTGAGAGATATAGGAAATGTGCACCCTGTCTTTGAATAGACAAAATGAAATGGGATGAGTTGTATTGCATTGTGTACTTCCAAGTACCACTCCCTTTCCAAGGAGAACACAAAACCACAAATCAACACATTTGTTTTGAATGTCATATTGTTTAGTCTTGTATCTCTCTCCCACAGGACAGTTGGCTGACTTGCTAGTGAGGTTTCACTTACAGTGACCTTTAGTTTTAGTGACGTTGGTGTCTACAATAGTCTGAATTTAGTTTGTGTTTTATTGTGACTGAGATTCCTCCAACAGGGCCTATAAAATGAATAACCTTAAAATAAATGTATTTATCACTGTTCAATATACAATATATAAAGAAGTTGTTGTGTATACAGGTATATTATAAGCATTACATGTTGATTAAAGGGTCATAGAGGTCACTCAGCTGTGTTTCTCTGTCTCCATACAACCAGACATTCATTTTATCCTGAACACAAATACCCTTCAACATTAGGATGCAACGTAGGGAGGGAATCCCAGTTCTCTGCCTCCCTCTCAAAACCCACTGAACGGGAAAGCCAGAGATCTTTCCCCGTTACACCCCCCTCTGACTCTACGGGTCTTGAAAAAGAGGTGAGGATTAAGTGTGTGTATGTGTGTGTGTCTGCGTGTTTCTGTGTGTGTGTGTCAGAATCACTGGGCTGTTATTTGAGGGAGTCTAAAGGCATATCTCCTGCAGCAGGGTTAACCTTCACCATTGGTTCTCAACCTGTGTTGATGCACAATTGTTTTAATAGGCGTGCTCCTAATTGTGACTTTAAACATTTCTTAATTGAAATGCATTCTACACTTTAAACATTTTCCTTCATGCATTCCACATTTCCCTCTCAAAATACAGATGGGGATAAAGGCTATGACAAATTCACATTATTTGACTGGAATGTGACAACAACCTCAGCTGGGCCGTCTTCCTCTTCACCGGGCCCTCTTCCTCATCCCTGGGCCCTCTTCCTCATCACTATATTGTTCCACATGGGTTGTCTTTTGGTCTGGATCGTATCTGTGTTGTCTTCAACACTTCTGACACTTCCTCCTTCTTCAGTTTCCAGGCCTTCCTCCTGTTCACCCGTGTGATCATCAAAGATGTCCCAGGAGCCTCACATACAGTACATCATTAGATCATTGTGCTGCAACAGAATGAATAGTGAGCAAAGCCTCCTAAAGCTTTATATTCTAGAACTGTGAGAATAGAAGATTTTTTTGGTGAGAATGCCAACAGGTATGGTTCCTATGCCAACAGGTATGGTTCCTATGCCAACAGTTGTGGTTCCTATGCCAACAGGCATGGTTTTATTACCAACAAGTGTGGTTCCTATGCCAACAGGTGTGGTTCCTATGCCAACAGGCGTGGTTCCTATGCCAACAGGTATGGTTCCTGTGGGGGTTGCCATGGAAGCCAAGAAGGAGAGTGAGGTGTGTGTGTGTTCAAACACATAGGGGTCTGGCAGACGAAGCGTACATATGATGAATGATCATGCACCTGAAGTACTGTGTTCTCCACATTCATATGTAACGACTGGTCATGTTTGACTGGAAACACCACAAGTAGATGCCAGTTAAATGAAACACCCACAATTTTATAAAGATCATTAAAATTGTTGTGTTCAGATCCCGTGTTGACAAAGTCAAGTAACCATAAAAATCAGGTTACATCAACTGCAATTTTCAGAGAGAAAATGTGCAAACAGGGACTATTTGTGCGGAACACAACACAAGGGCCAAAGCCACACTATGATTTTGACCGAATCCACTGATGACTCCCTCACGAGCAGGACCTCAACATCACAATAGTGTCCACATAAAAAACAGTACACACCCGGATCATGTTGAAAACCCCTTTAATGACAGTTTCAGGTGATCCAAACAAAGTCATATCAAACAATTACAGGTTTTATGAAATGTTAAAACACTAAACCCCATTCTCTAAACCAAGTGCTCAGTTTACAAAACTGTAAACACACTTCCCACGCACTTGTGTTGTAAAATGGTAAACACAGGTGGAAAAAGTTAAACACAACTTGTCATCGTTTACACACAGAGACTCAAAATAGTTCACACTTGTTTCGAGTGATGTGATCAAACCAATCGTACAGTTCAGAGTACACAGGTGGCACAGGTCAGAGCTGGAATAATTAATCTCTCATTGACTTTGATTTTGCAGTTGGTCCAATTTTTTTTGTTTATTGTGTATTTAGTTTAGTTTTCTTTGCTCATTGGGTTTTGCCTATTGGACTACTGCATTTTCATTCCATTGCTGGTATACAGATATTCAATACTGAATCTCTTGCGGTATTTAGAGTATTCAATATTTTCACTGAACAAGTTGTGATTGTAATACTTTTTTATTGCAAAATGTGTTTACTATTTACAATTACAAAACTCTTTGTCTACATGCCCTGCATGCTGTGTTCTCCATTTTTTATGTAGTGTCTAATGAATGCTCTGAAGTGTTTATATTGTGACTGGCTGTGTGGATGATCTGAAAGCATTGTTTGATTTTGCCAGAAGAATCGAGTTTTTGGTGAATGTAGTCTGAAGATCTGGTTCTGTGTTTAAAGTTTTGAGCAAATGGCTAAACATTTTTACAAATGTACTGGGTAAAACATATTTTTTCATGAATTACATTTCTTAAACCTAGAAAACGCTGTGGATAAAAGTTTCTGGGGGTTCAGACGCCTGGTCATTCATTCACTGTGAGTCGCTGCACACGGCAACCCCTAGAGCAGATTGAGAAGCAGATCATTCTGCCCAGATACTAATTCCCACTGTGAAGCCATTGGCAAGACCTAGAGGGAGGTGAGAGGTAGAGAGATGGACAGAGAGAGAGGGAGGCATGGATGTAGAGTTGAAGGGAGGGAGAAAAAAAGTGATGGGAGAAAGAGTGAGAGGGGGGGTGAGAGTAAGTAGGGAGAGGGGTGAGAGCAGTGGGGGAGGGAGGGTAGTGAGGGGGGAGGGAGGTGAGAGCGGGGGGAGGGAGGTGAGAGCAGGGGTAGGGAGGAGTGAGCAGTGGGGGAGGGGGGAGAGCAAGGGAGGCCGGCACAGACGGTGGAAAGTAGGACACATGGAGTTATAACATGGTGGACTGTGGAGCCGGAGATAGGAGAGTGTGTGTGGTATCGTGTGTGTGTGCTTGTTGTTATGAGTGTTTGTGGTATTGTGTGTGTGTGCTATTGTGTGTGTGTGGTGTTGTGAGTGTGTGTGTGGTATTGGGTGTGGTATCATGTGGGTGGTATTGGGTGTGGTATCATGTGTGTGTGTGGTGTTGTAAGAGTGTGTGTGGTATTGGGTGTGGTATCGTGTGTGTGTGGTGTTGTGGGTGTGTGGTATTGGGTGTGTGTGGTGTCGTGAGTGTGTGTGGTGTCTTCCAGGCAATCCAGTCTACCATCTGGCCCCTGCTAGGTCCAAGGCTGAGCACCAGGGCACCAGGGTGATGGCTGGGTCCTTCCCCCAAACGGAGGGCCTGTGGCTGGGCAACCATCTGTGGCTGGAGGCTGGATGCCGATGGGGCTCAGTGGGGGCACATAAGCTCAGGGGGATCTTCCTGTGTACACATACATGCAGACACACACACATAGACACACACACACGCAGACACACATACACATAGACACACACACACGCAGACACACTGAACATAGACACACACACACACGCAGACACACATACACATAGACACACACATGCAAACACACACACACACACACGCAGACACACATACACGCAGACACACATAGACACACACATAGACACACACACAGACACGCACACACATGTTGTCCATGATCTTTTGGTCAAGAGTAAGAGGTCACTGAGCACTAAACAAACCAGTCTGTGATCTATTTGGTTCAGAAGTGCCCTTCTGTGAGGAAAGAGGCAGCATGTCTCTGGGTGAAATCAAGACGCTTGTATCCTTTTAAACGTGTTCCTGTGGGGCAGACAGGGTGACAACATCGACACACTGGGCCCCGGTTGGGGGGGGGGTTTATCTCACTGAGCCCATCACTATGGTCAGTCTAAGTGTCTCCAGTACTTCGTCTCAGTACAATTTCACCCTTCATTTCTTGGAAGAGTGGTTACGGTGGAGGAAAACATTAGTGCCTTCCGATCAACAGTGTTGTCTTGAGAATCGGGTAACCCTTCAAATTACAGCCGATTACTCACATGGTAGTTGTGAGAATTAGTAGTTATGTAGGTTGTTATTTAGGTGTTACATGTATATGACCAAAAAATAACTACTTTGTATACAGACAGATGATAAAAAAGCTGTTTTGAGTATAGTATATAATATTCATATAAAAAATTGTCCTTGTGAATTTATCATTTAAATTATTTTATTGCAGGTTTGCTCACAGAATTAAGGATTTAAGAAAGGACAGACAGTAGATGATGTGCATTGATTCGCATGGCTCATTGTTTCACCGTGTCAACACACGCTTTGGGAAATCGGTTCTTGCCATGTCAAAAGTCATGTTGGCATTAATCATTAATGTACGAATTGATTATCAATGAGTTCTAAATCAAGCCACGCATTACATGATATGACATGATATATACAGACACATGCACACACCCATGGAGATACACACATGAACACATACACACATATATGGACATGCACGCATACATATGCATACAAAGGAGCACACACACACATGTATCGAATAACCCTAACCCTAATGTATTCTATAACCCTAATGTATTGTATAACCCTAACCCTAATGCATTATATAAGTCTAACCCTAACGTATTCTATAACCCTAATGTATTGTATAACTCTAACCCTAATGTATTGTATAACCCTAACCCTAATGAATTGTATAACCCTAACCCAAATGTATTGTATAACCCTAACCCTAATGTATTGTATAACCCTAACCCTAACGTATTGTATAACCCTAACCCTAATGTATTTTATAACCCTAATCCTAATGTATTCTATAACCCTTAACCCTAATGGATAGTCTAACCCTAACATATTCTATAACCTTAAACCTAATGTACTGTATAACCCTAACTCTAACCCTAATGTATTGTATAACCCTAACCCTAACATATTCTATAACCTTAACCCTAATGTACTGTATAACCCTAACTCGAACCCTAATGGATTGTATAACCCTAACACTAATGTATTGTTTAACCCTAATGTATCGAATAACCCTAACCCTAATGTATTATATAAGTCTATCCCTAACGTATTCTATAACCCTAATGTATTGTATAACCCTAACCCTAATGTATTGTACAACCCTATCCCTAATGTACTGTATAAACCTAACCCTAATGTGTTGTGTAGTGAGCAGCTTTCCGCCAATATCTCTCTTTGTTATTTTATTTTGCAAAAAATTAGACAGCTAATGGCATTATCACCTAAAAGCAACCTTTTAGGAACATGTTCATCAATCTCCAAATAAACAAAAGTGTTATTTTGCCCTTAACAGACCCTGTGATTGATGGAAACCTGAGCCAATGTTTTGGACAATAGCCAGCCTTACTGCAGACCCACTGAAGTACACATATAAACATCTCAATGCACAACAACACAAAAGACACAAGTACACTGAAAAATAATATAATTTCTCTCTTACTTTGAATGCTTTCGGTGAGTTTCTGTTTAACGATTGTATATATAGTTATTCAACTGACTAGCTTCAGCTATGCTGAGAAATACCCTATGAATTGAGAGTTAAAGACATTTTAAGGAAGTGACCACACAGACCCGTAATATCAACACTAATCAAACATTGATCAACACCCATGTCAGACAGAGAAATACTGAAATGTTCCATCACAGTAGCATGATCTGTGAACCTTCACCGTGAGTAAAGGACATCCAGAAGAGCAGAGCAAAACCAATCTTTATCTCTTCATTTTCTTTCATACCAGCTACAACTACTAGCTATATATCTATGACACATAGCTAATAATGTAACATTTGAAATCTGCTCATCCTTTTGAGACGTCTGAATGTTTCCAATTGGTCGGTAACATTGCTTTGGCAATGTAACATATTTCCCATGCCAATGAATCCCTTTTGAATTGATGGAAAGAAGATGATGACTGGAATGAGAGAGGAGAGGAAGGGCAGAGACGGACAGGGACAAAGAGAGAAGGAGAGAGAGATGAGACAGAAGGAGAGAGAGGAGAGAGGAGACATGGAGGAAGAATATCAGTAATTTCACGGTGTCTTGTGGGGAATGTGATATTGTAACACTGACAGGCTGATAATGGGAAGTGTTTCTCGTGAAGCATCCCTAAGCTGGGAAGGACTGAGAGGAATACTACAGGCTTTTAGACACACACACTCTCACACACACACACACACGCACACACTCACACACACACTCACACACACACTCGCACCCCCCCCACACACACACGCACGCAAACGCAATTCTCATTCTCTCTCTGATTCCCTTATCCTACCATACAACTAACCAAGCAATTGCCTATCCAAATTAAAACCAACACACTTGAATAAAACCAACACAGACACAATGTCTTTATTAATATTTAACTAAGGAATCAGACCCTATTAATCTAACAAAGACTGTATAATGCAGGATGGAACGTTAGGCAGCTCTGCCCATCATTTTACTCTCATCTATTTTTCATATAATTCCCACAAAGCACAAAGGACAGAAATGAAGAGAGAACATGAAGGAGAAACGGATTGATAAACAGAGGGACAAACCATTAGAGAACAGAGTGAGACATGGGGGAAATAGACAGACAGCCCCATAGCTTCACTCCTACCAAAGACATATCTTACATATCCTCTCTTCCTTCTTTCTCTCTTCCTACCCCCCCCCCCCCCCACAATACTACACAGAGCATATACTTTATTTCTTAGAAAAATCCAGAAACAGTCCCTTTAACACAAACAAATGTCCATGCCATTCTTGGTTGGCTATTTTATTCAGAAATTGCTGTGGACCGGAATTGTGGGAGGAGATTGGTTTAATGAGGATAGAGGTGAGATTGGTTCAGTGGATAACAGTTAGATTGGTTTAAAGGATAACGGTTAGATTGGTTCAGAGGATAAATGTTAGATTGGTTCAGAGGATAGAGGTGAGATTGGTTCAGTGGATAACAGTTAGATTGGTTCAAAGGATAAAGGTTAGATTGGTTCAGAGGATAAAGGTTAGATTTGTTCAGTGGATAAGAGTTAGATTGGTTCAGAGGATAAAGGTTAGATTGGGTCGTTAAAGTCATTTGGGGGATGGAGGGATCTTGAGAGACAAATATTTTGCAACAACCCTACAAATGTTATCAAACGTAAAAGTTGTAAACATATTTACTTTTCTTGTGTATGTTAGTCCAAATAGGAACACCTCCCAAGATAGCATCCATACATGACGTAAAACACCCTGACAGAGGAGAAAGTAGTTTGAATGGAAGAATGGAATGATCAAAGGTAGATTTAAAAACATCAAAATAACGCCTGAAATATACATGAGCATGTATTATTGAACACATGCAAAACACACACACACACACACAAACACACAGACATAAAACATATATACACGCATACACACACACACCATAAATTATTGAACATGCCATACAACTTTTATCAAGGAAACAAGACCAGTGAGAAATCCCTAACACAGGATAGTCCAACTTCAAAGTTGAACACTATGTGTGTGTGTGTGTGAGTGTTCTTCCATCTACAGAGACTCTGATAAGGGATGAAGCAGGGGCATTTTGGGTAAATATTCTTAGAAATCACTACAAAGGAGACTCAACCTAAAATAGTGTGGAATTGGATCAACAGAATGAACCAGGGATACAGGTCCAATATGAAGACGTATCCTAGAATACAGAAGAGAGGGAATGTTTCCAGTTATTAATCTCTGGAAACAGAAAATGGACAAAATCATCCAACACCATGGTGACCATTAGAACATGGAAAAGGGGTCAGGATTAGTAGATGTCGGATCATTCATGTGAATCTGTCAACGTTGCCATTTATATAGTGAAGTTGGATGTCTGTGAGTCTGGACTCTGATTTCAGCAGATGAAGGGCCTGGATATCATTTTGCGAGTGACTTCCCAAACACAGATTAAGTCTAATCCAGGACTATTTTCCCATGTGGATTTTCCATTGAGCAGGATTTAGAGTCAAGGATTAATCTTAACAGTGACAGGCCTTGGTTTGTCTGTGGGGAGTGATAGATACAGGTTGTGTCTGTCTGTCTGTGTGGAGTGATAGATACAGGCTGTGTGTGTTTGTCTGTGGGGAGTGATAGATACAGGCTGTGTGTATTTGTCTGTGGGGAGTGATAGATACAGGTTGTGTCTGTCTGTCTGTCTGTCTGTCTGTGGGGAGTGATATATACAGGTTGTGTCTGTCTGTCTGTGTGGAGTGATAGATACAGGCTGTGTGTGTTTGTCTGTGGGGAGTGATAGATCCAGGCTGTGTGTATTTGTCTGTGGGGAGTGATAGATGCAGGTTGTGTCTGTCTGTCTGTCTGTGGGGAGTGATAGATACAGGCTGTGTGTGTTTGTCTGTGGGGAGTGATAGATACAGGCTTTGTGTGTCTGTCTGTGGGGAGTGATAGATACAGGCTGTGTGTGTTTGTCTGTGGGGACTGATAGATACAGGCTGTGTGTGTCTGTCTGTCTGTGGGGAGTGATAGATACAGGCTGTGTGTGTCTGTCTGTCGGGAGTGATAGATACAGGCTGTGTGGGTTTTTCTGTGGGGAGTGAAAGACACAGGCTGTGTGTGTTTGTCTGTGGGGGGTGATAGACACAGGCTGTGTCTGTCTGTCTGTGGGGAGTGATAGAGTCAGATTGTGTCTGTTTGAGAGGAGTGATAGAGACAGGTTGTGTCTGTCTGTCTGTCTGTGAGGAGTGATAGAGACCGGTTGTGTCTGTCTGTCTGTTTGTGGGGAGTGATAGAGACAGGTAATGTCTGTCTGTGAGGAGTGATAGAGACAGGTTGTGTCTATCTGTCTGTCTGTGGGGAGTGACAGAGTCAGATTGTATCTGTCTGAGAGGAGTGATAGAGACAGGTTGTGTCTATTTGTGAGGAGTGAAAGAGACATGTTGTGTCTGTCTGTCTGTCTGTGAGGAGTGATAGAGACAGGTTGTGTCTGTCTGTCTATCTGTGAGGAGTGATAGAGTCACCTCCTCTCTCCACTTTTTTCCTCTCCTCTCCTTTGTCTTCAATTCTCTTCTGTTTCTCCTCTGTTCGGTTCTCCTATTTCACCCAAACAGACATGAGTTTGTTTCTGGGTTAGGGGTTAGGGTTAGTTACTGTAGATCTGGTTTGTCATACACACAGACAGTTGCCAGCATTCGCGGCTCCTCTGAGACCCCCTGGGTATTTCCTGTCCATCTGTAGTGACAGAATGGCCACCCTGGCTTAGACACACACACACACACTCACACACACACAAACTTGAGTTAGCACCATTTCATCTTGTTTCAGTGTAATTAACAGTAATTACCAGGGAGGGCCAGCAGGGCCTCATCAACCTAGTGAGACGTCAGACCACATGACCGTCACTCAGTATAACATCATCACTTCTGCTGTGGACTGTCACTCAGTGTAACATCATCACTTCTGCTGTGGACCGTCACTCAGT